>PISW01006364.1:0-110466 GCA_004023785.1 Mungos mungo
TGTGGGTTCGAGCCCCGCGTCGGGCTCTGTGCTGACAGCTAGCTCAGAGCCTGGAGCCTGCTTCCAGTTCTGTGTCTCCTTCTCTCTCTGACCCTCCCCCTCTCATGCTTTGTCTCTCTATCAAAAATAAATAAAACATTAAAATAAAAATTAAAAAAAAAAAAAGAAACCCAGTTTAGGGGTGCCTGGGTGGCTCAGTCAGTAGAGTGGCTGGCTTCGGCTCAGGTCATAATCTCACGGTTCGTGGGTTCGAGCCCCACGTCGGGCTCTGTGCTGACAGGTAGCTCAGAGCCTGGAGTCTGTCTTTGGATTCTGTGTCTCCCTCTCTCTCCGACCCTCCCCTGCTCACACTGTCTCTCTCAAAAATAAATAAAACATTAAAAAAAAAGAAACCCAGTTTAGCCACTCTGACCGGTGTGAGGTGGTATCTCAGTGTGGTTTTGATTTGTATTTCCCTGATGCTGAGTGATGCTGAGCATCGTTTCATGTGCCTGTTGGTCATCTGGATGTCCTCTTTGGAGAAGGGTCTGTTCAAGTCTTCTGCCCATTTCTTCACTGGATTATTTGTTTTTCGGGTAAGGAGTTTGGTGAGTTCCTTGTAGATTTTGGATACTAGCCCTTTATCTGATAGAAGAGGGAGGGGGGAGGAAAAGGGGGGTGATGGTCATGGAGAGGGGCACATGTGGGGAAGAGCACTGGATGTTATATGGAAACCAACTTGGCAATAAAGTACACACACACACACACACACACACACACACACAAGAAACCCAGTGTTTTCCTAGGTCTCCCTCTGATTATTTTTTTAATTTAGACTCTATATGCACATGAAGGTGCTAAGTGATGGATGAAAGGTTAAAAAGAAGTGAACTTTTTTTATGGGAATTTGCATTTTGAATAGAAACTGTCATCTGAGAATAAAGAGAAGAAAATACAAGCAATTGGAATAGCGGGCAGAGAAGAAGCCTGGTGACGTCTTGGTTCTCTGGGGGTGCCTGCTCGGCTCCACGTGGCATAAGTTCATTGCCGTTCCTCGTCCTTGTTCACAGCAAGGGGCCACAGCCCCCACCAAGTTCCTGAAAGGCAGGAAGGTTGAGATCTCAATACTTTTTCCAATCCTTGAAGTGCAGTTTGTCCCTTGGGGTCAGCAACATGCAAGCTCCCTGTGATGATTCGGTGACCTCGGAAATGCCAGACAGAGGTGAGGTTTTACGCGCACCTATGAGGACTTGCCTTGATCCAAGCCACTCCCTTCTGATTGGTTCATGTTTCATAAGGTTCTGAACTGCCATGACTGGACACTTCTTGCTCTTCTGTTGCTCAACCATAAACATTTGTTGGCTAACTATGCGGTGCCGGACACTGGACATGGAGAGCTAAGCAAACCAGCATCTTTTCCTCTTGGAGGAAAAGTCTGATGAAGAAGAGACATGTTGATTGGTCACCATATTGATGTCTATCTCTCTGGCTGTCCCTTGTCCGTCTTTGCAGAATGTGTCTCTCCTGCCCACACCTTCACTTTTATGTACCTGGATCTTCTACTCCTCTTACACCCATTTAGGTGATGAGTCTCTTTCACCTCCGAGGTTTGGCATTTCGTATCATTATGAATTCTATGCCCATGGCCCCGAGCTCTGTGTCTGGTCCAGCCACTCTCCCAAGCTCCAGACCAGTTTCCAAAACTTCTTAATAGACATCTTCACCTGGATGCCCCATTCACATCACAAACCAGTCACGTCCAAACTCAACTTGGTAACTTAATGAATACACTATCACCTTTTATGCAGTGTCCCAATTGGAAACCTGGACGTCATCCTTGTCTACTCCCGCTCGCTCAGCACGCGTGCCCATGCAATCATAAAAGGTGACAGTTTTATGCGCTGGATCTATCTCACCTTTGGTTCCTTCAATTCTCCCTATCTTTACCTTCCAGATTATTGCAAACTACTATCTTTGCCCCTATTTCCGTCACGTTGCTATCCCACCTTAAGTCATCCAACACCTTTCGCAAGTGATACTTCCTCCATGAAGCTTTCCCCGAATCTCTCCCTCCAGGTACTCTTTCTTCCCCTGAGCCTGTCATCTCCTCCTGTCTTGCAGCACATTCCAGAAGAGTAGCTTATATCAAGGTTATTTGGGCACTTGTGTTGACCCACCTACTGTTTTCTTGAGAAGGACCATGTCTTTTTGTATCTGTACTCCCCTCTACTGTAAGGATCCCTGGGTCATGCCTGTTATGTGGAAAAAAAAAAAGCAACATTAGGTTAGGAGAATTTAAAAGCACCCTAGAGTAAGGCACCTGGCTCATGTGCCTCATTGTTCTGAAGAGAAATGAGGAGGTAGCTGGGTATTTCGGGGGGGTCCATCTTATGACTACAACCAGTCCTATAAACTGACATTGGAAGAGTGTGAAGTTAACTCAGGTCCTCACCTCTCCGGCCCATCTTAATGCCCTAAGATTCCACCACTGGGGAGACTGTACCCCGGAACACTGCTGTATTTGATGTCACCAGGGAGCATCTGACAACCTGTCAAAACCCCTGGGGGGATGCATTTAGCTGTGGCTAGGGGACCACCAGGAAAAAAAGCAAGATTCAGGCAGGTGGCTCTGGGGATTGGACTAGTACTAAAGGAAGGAAAGGCTGCAGCCGGAAGGGATAAAGCCTGAAGGCAGCACATGGCCACGTTGGGGCTGCCATCCTGCCTTGCAGGTATCCAGGATTCTGTGGGTCAGACTGTCCACGTAGGATATGACCATAGGCTCCCTTCGTCATCCTTGGTGGGCTAGAGGCCAAACAGGCATATCTAATGGCTTCTCTCCTGCAAGATGAAGTTGGGGAAGCATCCAACACCAGAAATGCTTTCTGGAACAATATGTGAATGATAGATACTTTTGAGAGGCTGGGGTTGTCCAGCCCCCCAGACCAGTTTATGTTCAGTGCTATTGAAGACGTGGTACGAAGAGTTTCCAGCGAGAACCCATGCACACTAACCAGGGGGATGCTTCCCCGTTCCTGGGATCCAGGCAGTGTGAATCTCCTCCCAAAGCACAGTCTGACCACATGGTGAAATTATTTCTTGGTCATAAACTGGAAGTTAATTGGCCCCATTTCATTAAGTGGATCTAATTATTTAAGCCCCAGCAAAGGTTCTGGTGATAGTTCCTAATGAGGGTGCTCTTAGCTGTCCCCTGCCTCAGGGACCCAGCTGGCAGCCTAGTGGCCCAAACGAGTTAATGTAGCAATGACTAACCGGTCCAGGGGGCCAGGGAGGAAAAAAGGCTCCCCAGAACTATGGCCTTGGGAGCCAATTGCCTAGATTAAGATGTTCAAATACCTCCACAACTGAATTAGAAATGAGTTTGGAACTTTATCCAACTATATAAACCAATGTAAAGTGTTCCTAGAGACTGGGAGGAAGGCAAAGGGCTATAGCTCTAGAAACGAGGTCCATGAAACACTGGCAGTTAGTGTCCATGCAGCAGCCTGGGACTCTGGTCCAGAGCCAAGCTTCCTGGGTATTTGTGGGGTTGGCCATGCTCCGGGGGGGGGGGCACTGAGCCCTGCCAGAGTGAATGCATTCCTTTCAGCTACGCTATCAGAGAACCTCCCACGAACCTTGAAATAAAAGCAGTGACCACACAAAATGAATAAAGGAATTATGAAAACTTAAGCAACAGTCCTCAACTTTTTCACACACACAAGAGAATACCTTTCCTTCTAGGTAAGGAGGCCCTTAATCCTGAGTTCAGTTGATGATGCCTAGAGTATAAAAGCAGGTTAGAGTATTTTATTTTTGTGCAATTTGAGGCCGATGTAACAAGCCTGTTACACACATTTTGGGGGTGATGTGTGTGTGTATTTGTTTCCCAGTGGCCACAGTAAAATGGCTCTGGTGTGAACAGGGATGAAGATGACAATGATGCTGATGACAGTGATAGTTGTTGGGGTCTTCAGGTGCCCCATTATGACATCAGTCATCACTCCCCTGCCACAATCAGCTTCGGACCGAACTGGGAAATAAAATACAGGAAAAGGAGCCAATGGGGTCTAACACATGAACCATCTTACAGGTAGAGGTCAGATTGGATGATGCAACCTCAGCTCCGTGAGCCTTGTGAGCTGGAGGCATTGGGTAGACCTTCTTACCCTTCCCAGGGCTCCCCAAGGTGGACCTCAGAGGAGGAGAAGGGCACATTCAGGAGTGCCCCGAATTTACAGATAGATCTCTGCACACACGTCCTGGCAAAGAAGAGTTTTAGGGAAGCCAGTTGGGAGCCGTGGACTGTGTTATCACCTCAACTGCCTTACATCTCATCTTCATAACAACCGAGGGTGGGCGTTGCCAGTTGTGTTGTGGAGACGAAGACTTGATGTGGCCCGAACATGAGGTGGCTTACGCCAGGTCGCACAGCTAGTGAGTGAGAGCACAGGAAGTTTGAGCTCTGGGATTTAAAGCCTGGAGCTTTTCCAAAGTGTTTATACCTGAAAGTTTGTGGAAAGCCACAATCCTCAAGTGGTTCAACAGCTCCTGGGAATTCGCAAACCTTTCTGGGGACTCTTCAGCGTCAGAACTATTTTCATCAGAGCCCTAAGGTGTCATTTGCCGTCTTCACCCCACCCTCTCGTGGGGGTGCAGGGGGGGTTCCCAGACGTTATGTGACATGTGGCATCATCACTGGTTGAACAGAGAAGCAGATGTGAGGATTCGACTGTCTTCTCTGAAGACAGAGATGAAAGAGATTGGCAAAAATTGTGAAATAATGCCATTCTTCTCACTAATATTTTTGTTTTATAAATATATTTCTCTTTATAAAAATGTTTATATTTCTGTGTAGTAGGCTTATTAGTTTAATGGAATAATAAATGTTTCATTTTTCTGAGTTTTAATTTCTAATATGATAGATCCGAACAGATATCAGTATCAGTTAATATGATAAATCTGAATAGATATAAATATCTGAATAGGTATCAAATATCAGAATCTGGGAATCTGTGGGATTCTCAAATATTTTTTAAGAGCATAAAATGTTCCAGAGATTTAGAAGGTCGAGAACCATTGGTGTAGACCCTCATTTAATAGAATAAATGTGGCCCTTTTGGGGTCTCATTTCTGTTCGGCATTCCAAAAGACTAGTTTAACTACCAGCAAACTTTGAAGCCTGGGTTTCCAGGGAAAGGGGAGGAGATGAAGCTGATATTTAATTCAGCTTGGGCACCTCAGGAGACCTCAGAAAAACCATAATAAATATTGACCTCATCCTTTTTCTTTTAAAAAATGTGTATAAGTTCTCATGAAGAAATGCCCCAAGCCAGGAAAATTCCAACACAGAATGGAAACACACACTTGGAAATTTTACTTTTTGCTTTCTCCACCTTTGATCTTATAAACAGAAATTCAGGACTCATATTTGCTCTGTCCTGAAATAAGCAAGACACCACTTATGAGTTTCTGGAAAGAACCAGCCCCTTTAGGACAAAGGCCCCATGTACCATAGAGCTGTGGAGAGCTTGGATTGTGGTTTGATCTTTGTGAAGACACAGGCACATGCTCCCCACTTTAAATGACCACTCCTTCCCCTACTTCTGTGAGGAGTAATATGATTGCTTTAGTGATAAGATTTTTGTAGCTCAGAAGAAAAACAGAGTATTGTCCTTGGACAAGCCAGTTGACATTTTTAAAGTGTCTCAATACCAATGGAAGACTAGACCTTGAGGGCCGTTGGAGATCAGCTTGGCCCAAGCCCCTCGTTTTACTGGGGAGTAAATAGGGCTCACAGGGCTACAGCACCCACCCCAGGATCTCCACCCCCCACTGCTTAGTCTCCACCACCAATGGTGGTGGGGTCTGGGAGTCTTGGGGTTCGGACCCTGTGGAGGCAAGCATCCTATGGCTGGCAAGTGAATGTCACCCAGAGGGAAGATCAGGATGTGGTCCCAGCAAGGCCAAGTCTCAGCCCTCACCAACTGTGTCCTCTGTCTCATCAACCTTCCATCCCAAGACAATGATTCTGCATCAAACTTACTTGCCCCCAACTTCTCTTATTGGCAAGGGAGTTCCTTAAACTGTGTCTCTAATAATTTTTGTTTTCCAGTGTCTGACATGGCTTTCTTGACACATGCTTAATTAATTACCTAATTAATGAATAAATAAATACATAACATATAATGGGATAGGAGGTGCTCTATTTAGATAGGACAGGATGGCATGATTAAAATATTCGACCCTCTTAATGAACACCAAAGTGACTTCTGAGCCTATCTTAGAGCTGTTTTCCATTTATGGTAGATGCCATACTCCCTAGTTTCACCAAGTTTTGTTAAAACGTACAGAACAGATTAGACTGACTGTCCTCAGGGATTTAGATGTTTGCTGACTGAAGGCATGTGGAAGTGGGATCAACCAAAGGCTCTTTTAGGTTGTGAGTTCCAGGATTTTGTGTGTGTATCCACTTCATTCAACAATACTATTAGGTACCTACAGTAGGGCAGATGCTCTGTCCGATGTGGGCACACCACAATAAACCAGGTGAGGCCACCAAGCTGAGTCTCAGTGGGACGATTGAGCAAGCAATGACAATTTAATAGGATGAATGTCTGTGAGGCTTGATGGGACCACAAGTGGCGGACAGCTGCCCCAGCCTTGGGGAGATGTTCACAGGTAGAGGCGTCCAGCAGAAAGCTGACAGGAGGAGACTGGGGAGGGAGGAGACTGTTTGGGGAGGTAGACCAGTTTGTGTGTAAGGCTGGAGGCAAGCAATGTTCACGTTCAAGGATGCCATTTGGCTGGAGGGCCAGGCTTTCCGTCCAGTTTGGTGAGGACAGCCTGAGCAGCCCTGCTGGCATGTGTCTGATTCAGAAACAATGAGACATGACAGGGAATGGTGGGGAGAGACAAATGAAAATCCTACTTCCATGGGTTTTTCTGACCAGCCTCCCCAGAGCAAAAACAGTTTCTAACCCAACACTTCCTGACTTCCCCAAATGAGAAAAAAAGAGGCTGAGCAAGATGCAATGTGGTCCAAGGCATGCCCAGGTTGGAGACTTGACCTTGTGGCTCCCTGTCCTTAAGGAAGGAGCTTTCCAGCCTGGAAAATTGGCATTCCAATTCTGTGCTACACCAGCAGTTGCCCTGAAAGTTGAAGTTTCATGTGAGACACACATTTATCAAGGACAGGACAGTTTCAATGGTTATGAGAATATATGAAAGTGCTATTTGGCTGATATTAAGTGGAGCAAAGTAGGTCAATATTGTCTGGAATAATGAACTTGAGTTTAATCAACATATCATAAGCAAAATGATGTGAAAAAGCGTAGCAAGTTATTGTTGCTGTATTTGGTTATTTGACTACTTAATCTTCTAATATATGCACATAATAATGACATAATTTTACATGTGGATAGAACTCATTTTTCTAAAATCATGCAACTGTATTTAACAATATGTTAATAATGCATCATGTTATATTTGTGGGAAAACATTTTTAATATTGTACTTGTTGGATGACATTGGGTTACCCTGTGTCTTCACATTCACAGGCAGCATGGGCTCAACACATAGTAGGTGCTTAATACAAGTGGGTAGAGTTAAGTTGAGGAGTGTTTTCCAGATCATTAGCTGTACCTGGACCAAAGAAGGGCTTTTTGCTAGTGTTGTGTGGTTGTCCCACAATTCATAACAGCCTGCAAAAATTCCCAGACATTCCCTCTAACTTTGAGAGAAACAGAAATGTGAATCCTGTGCTTTAAAGGGACCAATTTTTACCAAGCTGGATTCTTACCTAGATCTCTAATAACTCTTGTACACCTTGGAAGATGAATCTGAGTGAGGCAGGGAGGAACAGAGAGAAAGATTCAGGGATTCCACTGATTAAGTGCTTGTGTTTAAGAATAGACCGGTGCCAGAATCCCTGAGGCATCCCTCCTGGCTGCATGGCTGGTTAAGCTTTGGTCCCTCTTACTTTGAGAAGGGCTAAATGGTGTAATCCCCATTAAGTAAGTATCTGGTGCAGATAAGTGCCTTCAACAAACATTAATCATCCTGATTATTACTGTCATCAACATCACCACCATCATCATAATCACCACCATCACCACCACCATCACAGTCATCACCATCACCACCATCATCATCACCGTCATCACCATTTCCACCATTATCATCATCACCACCACCATCACCACCACCACCATCACCACCATCATCACCGTCATCAATCACCACCACCATCACCATGACCATCATCATCACCATTACCATCATTACCACCATCACCATCATCGTCATCACCATCATCACCATCATCATCACCATCACCATCATTACCATCATCACCACCATCATCATCATCACCACCACCATCATCACTGTCACCATTATTACCACCACCACCAACATTACCACCATCACCCCATCATCCCCATCATCACCATGACCATCATCATGACCATCATCATGACCATCATCACCACCATCATCATCATCACCATCATCACCATCATCACCACCACCATCATCATCATCACCATCATCATCATCACCATCATCACCATCACCATCATCACCACCATCATCATCACCATCATCACCATCAGCATCATCATCACCGTCATCATCATCACCATCATCACCATCACCACCATCACCATCATCACCATCATCACCATCACCACCATCACCATCATCACCACCATCATCATCACCATCACCACCACCACCACCACCATCACCATCACCATCACCATCAATGTTATCATCCTCTCACTGTCATCATTAGGGTCAGAAAGGAGGCATACCCACAACTAAGATACATTTGGTTCACTTGGTGCATTTTCTTTGGCCCAAACAAAACAAATTGATTGAATCCATCTCCATTCTGCCTCTACCAGCACCATTTTGCAGGGTGGGCTCTTGCTTTTCTTAAGTGATATTGTTTCCTAGCTGGTGAAATGTCAGATGCCCTTGGGCCTATGACTCCTGAAGCATAATAGGTAACCAACTGGCCAGTTTTGGGGATCAGGGCATTTGTTGCGGCCCCTGATATGGGCACTTGAGGCAAACACCTCATGCCTCAGACTCCTGACTGTGGCCAGCATTGCCCATGAACCCCAGGTCAGAATGAGGAAGGGGCTGGACCCGAGGGTCACCCAGCTCTGGTTGCTCTGTTCTTCTTGTGAAAGTGACCTTCACAGTTTAATCAGCTGGTAGCACAGAGCCAGATTGCCTCCTAGTAAAACATAGTCTAAGATTGGTTTCAGGAATTTTCTTTTATCTTTGCAGTGAAGCCATAACAGCCCTTGCAGCAGCTGGGCAGGCTGAAAAGTTGATGCTTCCGAGCGGCTCATTAGGGCGTAATGGCATTTCTGAGAGCAGACGCTGGTACAGGCGGCAGGAGCAAGCCTCACGCAGCCGCGGTTTGATGTATGTTCCTCGTCGCCGGCGTTCCGGCTGACATATGGGTGGTCAGGGGCTGTTCTGTGAGCAGGTCCGGATTCTGACGGGATGCTGAGAGCACTGTCCTCCAGGGCGGGTGTGGGGACTACTTCTGGGTGTGCAGGTGCAATTGGAGAAGGCAGAAGAGCCCAGTGGGCCCAGCTGGAACTAGACCATGGTGGCAGCAGGATGGATTAGGGGTGGCTCAAAGCCTTTTCCCCAGTTTAGACTGAGCCGTAGAGTCTGACTCTGAGGTGGCTATTGTCTCGGTCAGGACTAAGGTTTGGGAGGAAAAGTGGTCTGTGAAGTCGGGCAAATTCCCATCTCAGTCTCAACCTAATCCTTTAATACTCTTTGGCCTCGGATAGATTACTTCTTCTTCCGGGGCTTCACTCATGGCTACATGTGGTGCAACGGAGCATTCTTGTGTCCTTTGCTGCACACCAAACAACGGTGAAACAGTCATATATCCCTTGCAGTTCTGCAGGTTGACTGGGCTCAGCACGCTGGTTTTCACTTGGCATCTTCGGCGGGCGTATTCAGAGTGTGGCTGCATCTAGAGACACCCAAAGGCTCCGCTGGGCTCTTCCCTGATGCCTTGGGCAACTACTGCGAGATGCTGGCAGGTTTGAAGATGTCCGTGTGAACATGCAGACACCTTACCAGGAGAGGCGACAGGCTGACGTACCCTGAAAGCTGCCAGGATCGGACGATTAGGTCAGCCCTGGAGAGCCCAAATCAAAGGGCTCCAAGAGGTGGGACTCTGATGTGGCTGAGGAGTGGCAGACACCCGTTCTCATGACGGGCTGGACAGGGGAGTAGGAGACAGGTGAGGCAAGGAGCAAGCCCTCGTGGGGCACAGTGATGGGGGCCCCACAGAGAGTGGGAGTTATGCACAAATCACTGCCCAGCTGGGTCGCTGTTTGCAGTCGCCGGGGGCACCACGGCCTGGGCTCGCAGGCGCCCAAGGACATCCGAAGGGCCTTGGCAAAGTCATGCCAAGGTGGGCATCTCATTGCTCCCTGTCCCCTTCAGTAAGCACTGAACGAACTTTTCTTCTGTCCAGATTTAACACCCATATCCATAAAAATAAAATGTTGCCTGAGCCCCTGGCTGAAGGGAAGGACTACATTTGGTCCCCGTCAAGTCCAGGATGGCGGCGATGGATATAAATAGCGGGCGTTTGCGAGGAAACTGCTGAGCCCGTACAAAGAGTGCCCGCACCTTGAAGGTATGTGCTGAGTCTTATTATTCTTGGGTAATTGGGGTTATGGGCAGTTGCTCTATCTTATCGGTCAGTTTTTGTTCTGAAGTGCGCGCCTCCAGGGTGAACTGGGGCCCCTGCCCCCTTGGTAGGCAGCTCTCGGCCAATTAACCCTGCGTTTAGTCTCTACGGGGCAAGGAGAGTGTCCCCTGACTCCCTCCGCCACCCCTTCCCCTCCCGGCCCCTGCAGCCCAGGAAGGGCGAAGGCACCAGCCAGGAGCGTGGGCAGACAAAGATTAATGAGGTTGCAGGAAACAAAGGGTCGCTGGCGGGCTGTAATTGGTTTCCGATGAGCAGATACGGAGCCTGAGCACCCTGGCCCACCGCTCACTTTTCAGGGGGAGCAGAGTTTGGAAGCCAGTTCGGCTGAACAAAATGCACCCACAACGACCTGCAAACGCCGTGCCCCTCAAACACGACCGAGCGGTGGGTCTGGTAGGCGCTGCTCCTCATCAGACTTCCGTCCACCCTGTGAGTTTCTGGCCTGCTTCCCCCTCCTGAGTAGACACAGCTCTCGGTGGGCCCCTCGCCGGGTCCTGTGGGGTCAGCAGGGAGGGTGACCAGGACCCTGGGGAGGAAGCTGGGCCGCCAGGGGCCCTCGGGCTGCACAGCAGGGGGTGGAGAGGAGAACCCAACGTTGTGTGAAAGTCGATGGGAGTTTCTATGAAAATCTGATTCATACCAAGTCCCATAAGGTATTTTCCTTCTTTTTTTATAGTTTTTGAAAATAAGAGGTTTTGCTGATTTTGGCGGCCAAGTTGTGAGTAGCTGATTCGCCACCGGCTGTGCGACCTTTGGCTGGCCTGGGGCATGGGATGTGGGCTGAGGCCCATGCCTAAACCGGCCAATGACCTCCTGGGGCCACTGGCTCAGAGTACACAGATGGGATGGAGGGCTTCGAGAATAGAAACGTGTCTCCCGCAGCTCTGGAGACCACAGGCCATGATCCAGGCGAGCACAGGGCTCCTTCCTCGGAGGCTCGGAGGCCCCCCTCCCCGTGTCCTCCTGTCACAGTCCCTTGGTGCCCGTCTGTGCCCTCTTCTCCACTTTTCCTTTTCTTTCTTTTTTTTTTTTTAACATTTTTATTTGTTTTTGAGAGACAGAGAGAGCAGAGAGAGCACGCAGGGGAGGGGCAGAGAGAGAGGGAGACACAGAATCCAAAGACAGGCTCTAGGATCTGAGCTGTTCAGAGCCCGATGCGGGGCTCGAACCCACAAACTGTGAGATCATGACCTGAGCCGAAGTTGGACACTCACCCGACTGAGTCCCCAGGCGCCCCCCCTCCTCTTTTCACAGAGGCACCAGTGCTGTTGGGCCCGGCCCCACCCCGGCGACCTCATTTTCACTTGATTATCTCTGTAAAGACCTTACCTCCAAACACCGTCACATTTTTGAGTCACCAGGGGTTAGAACTTCAGTAGATGAACTTGAGGAGTCACGGTTCAGCCCATAACACCACCGAAGGTCCCCAAGGCATCCCGCCCTGTCCGGGCCCTTGGCACGGCCCCCTTGGCACGGCCCCAGCGTGTCAGGGCCGCTCAGTCTGCTCCCGGCTGCCTTCCCAGCCCCGCCGCAGCTTTGCCTGCCTCCCACTGGGTTCTAGAAGGTTAGGCACCTCATGGTAATGACCTTGGCCTGCCTGCCACGGGGTTATTTAACATGGCAGCTTTTCTCTCCACCACCCACAGCCATAAAGGAAGACAGATTGCTCCTCTCATGTTTAAAGGCCTTTGAATATAGAACAGAATCGATTTTATGTATGGCGTTCCCTCCATGCGCCCGCATGCGGCTGCGTCTGATGACCAAGCCCTTCACTCATCAGAACCTCCTCCCAGGGACCTCAGACGCGAACTTGCTTCCATCCGGAGGCGAGAGCGGAGCAGACACCATGCCCCATTACGGCGGCGGGCCTGAACTGGACCTTCGTTCCCCGAGTCACTAACCCCGGCTCTGCCGCAGCCCAAGGGGACACTGTTCTCAGGTCACGGCCATGGCCCCCGTCAGCGGTCTGCTTCACTGCTTTTCTGATATTGTGAGCCTCCGTCTTCCTTGCTCAGCATGTCTTTTGTTCTGGAACCTTCTGCAGTTCCCCAGGGCCCCTATAGACAGGGCCCAACTCCCGCTGCCTTCCCGTCCCCGGTCTCTGTCTCCTTGCACATTGGACCCTCGTTCTGAGCAGACCAGCTCCCCATCGCCCACACCTCCTGTCCCCGATTTCTTGCTGCTGCTCCTTCAGCCTGGCCCGGGGGCTGGAGCCTCAGAGACGTCATCTGGAGGGCACCGCCTCTGTGTGGGTGAACCTCTTTCTTGACGGCGGCAGGCGGGGAGTGAAGCCCGGTCTGATGTTTCTGAGCGGCGGCCGCCCTCGGCTCGGGCGGACGGCGGGTTTGCAGGGCCGGCGGGGCCGAGGCAGAACCGCTGCTGTGTGAATGCCCACGGCCTGACTCTGCAGCCCTCACCTCCGGGTGAGTCAGCCCTTCGCCTTCTCTCCCACCACCCCGGGGACCGGAGGCAGGCGTCCTGCGCAGGAGCAGGAAGGGGTGTCCCCTGTCCCGGTCCCCTGACCTACTGAGTGACACCCCTGCAGTTAAGCCGTGGGCTTTGTGGAGAGCCGGGCAGCTCTCCCAGGCCCCTGTCACTCCTGCGCACATTCTGGACTTGTTTCTGCAAATGGCAGAGAAACGTGGGAATGAAGAACCTGGGCTCGAGTTCACATCCTGCCGCTGCCGCTTCCTGGCTGTGTGGCTTTGGACAAGTGAGTAGCGTCTCTGTGCCTTACCTTCCTCAGTGGTAAAATGAGGGAGCACAGCAGCACCTCCCACAAGAGATGGTTGAGATGGTCGAGAACGAGACGCTCACGGCCCCAGAGCTTAATTATCAGCACAACTCGCTCCACGTTCCAGGAAATTCTTGCCCAGGAGGATGTGTCTGTCACGGCAGAAATGGCGGAACCGGTGGCGTCAGGGTCTCCCTAAAGAGCTGACCTCGCGCAACAACGGTTCTCTCACCTAAGGAACAGCTCGTTCTCAGGACGGTAGCGGCCCAGCCGGGCAGACCGGCCCCCTCATCACAGGACTGTTGATTCCTGGCGCCTCGGCCCGCGGCGGTGTCCAGACGGCTCCACCACGGGCGTCCCCGTCACACCAACGCATTGAAAACCTCGCCGTCCAGACCCGAACCTTAGGGACGCTCACCTCTCACCTGCCGGCGACTTCTGCCAGGGTGGGATCCTGCCCCACAGGACGAGGGGCGGAGGCGGGTAACAGGGACCCGTCTGCCGTTTGTTCTCCTTTCCAAGAAGCACTCGGCCCGGTGCTGGCTTTGCGGATTCCTCCGGCGCATAAAACAATTATTTTGTACTCTCCACGCCCCGCCGGCCCTGAGGAGGCCTCTCCGTGAACAGCGAGCCACACAAAGAGGACTCGTGTCGGGGGCGAGCGCACCGCTGTCGGTGGGGCCGCAGGCGGCCTTGCGCGGCCCCGCTCCCCCTGCCCGGCCGCACGCAGGCCCCTGTGCGGCCCTGACGACTGTCCGCGCAAGCGCAAGGCCGCCTGAGGAGCGGGGAAGGAGGGCCCCCCCACGGTTCCTCGCCCCTCCGCCTCACCACCTCTTGGAGATGGTGGGGTGCTCCGCCCCACCCCTGTAACCTGAGGGTGGAGAGAGCGCTGGGGACCCGCCTTCCCGTTGTCTACACGGCCTTGATCTTGCGAACTTGAGTTCTGCCCCCGCGTCCTTCCGGGGAGCACGGCCTCCCCGCCACCGGGAGAGGACAGTTGTCCCGCGGTGCCTCCCGGTGGGACGCGCTCACGGAAGGGACCCGCTTCAACAGGCAGGCGTGCGGGAATCCCAGAACGCCGCCTCCTCCGCGGCCTTCTCTCATCTTTTACTTCGGATGCCGCTTCCTGGGCGAAGGGCACCTCACGGGCATCTCCTGGGCGGCACAGTTCGCAAGGAGAGCACGGCTGGGCACACACCCCGCTCCGGTCTGCTGGCGCCTCTCAGGCTTTGACTGCGTTGACCCCCGTCCGTGCTGCGGTCCGAGCTGGAGGAGCTGCGGTCGGGGACCCCGAGGGGGAGCCACGGTGGTCACAGCGGGAAGCACACGGGCCAGCGGGTGCCCGTGGGGGGAGGCCGAGGGGCTCACTGAGAGCAGGGCTGCGGGTCTGAGCCAGGACCCTGTGCCCCGAGGGGCGAGTGACAAGCCTCTGGCCACATTTCCACGGGAGACGCAGCCGAAGCCACGTTTCGGATGTTGGGCTTCTTCTCTTTCTATTCTGGTAAATGCACACCCCTAAGTGACTGCTTTTTTTCCTCCTACAACAGTTTTTGTTGGAAAAACACACCTGCCTCCATTTCCCTTCTTGCCGGGCCCTGATGTGCGAGCCGTTGAACTTCTCTGGAAGGGTTTTCACAAGTAGGACACCCACCCTGCCTCGGGGAGGGCAGACATGTGGGCACTGACGGAAACGCCAAGCCCTCCGACCACGTAGACTTTGGGCGTCGGAGCGGTCGGTTGCTGCTCTTGCTCCCCGGGCCCGGGTCTCCGGGAGGTGACGCGGACGAGGCCACGCGGGGGGCAGGGGACCCCCGGCTGCTCGAGGCCATTCCCAGCCGGCTCTGCCAGGAAACGGCCCGACGGAAGGACTTGTGTGTATGCCCCCGATGCCAAGTGTGCGCTAGTGACAGGGACCGAAGCTGTGACGGACGCGGACAAGGGTCCGGCGAGGGGTTCAGCCCCTCGAGCTGGCCGCCTCCTCTCGGGGCCCCAGGGACACACGTGCGTATTTTCTCTATAATTGGTTTGCCAATTGCCGGTTTTTCTTGGCTGGTTTTCTCCAAGACTGTAAGGACCCTGCGGGGACCTGACCAGGCCGGGACTGCCCTGGTGCTCCAGGCTCTACGTTATTTGCTGATTAAAGAAATGAATATTTTTGGGGGGCTCAGTCAGTGAATTCATGCGTCTGGTGAGAAATCTCATTTGGGCCACCTGCGGCTTCCCCTGGGAGATGGTGCCAGTGCGGGGGGGCAGGGGGCGGCATTGTTCCCGGCCGGCCCCCCCCCCCTCTGTCCGGACAGACACTGCCGTGGGGCAGCCACAGAGCGACAGCTGGACCAGCGCAGCATCAGAGCCCGAGTGAGAGAGACAGGTCTGGAAAGTCCCCGAATCAGTGGCCTGAGAGGGACGCCTGTAGTTAAGCTGCTGGTCTAGTAAGTGATCCCCGCGGGCAGGTGGGGAATTCGTCAAGTCTGGCCACGCTTTCCTGTCTGTTTGGCCAAGAGTGTCAATAAAATGCAGTTTTGTGACTTTACAAGTGTGCCGGGAGATCTGCCCGTGGCCGTGGCCCGGGGACCACGCATGTATCACAAGGACGCACACGCCCAGAGTGAAGTGGGGCCTCACGGTCCCCAGGAAGCCCGAGCTCCAGCCGGCCGTCACCCCCTCCCCCCCGGCAGCGGCGCCCGTCCTGGGAAGCCAGTGGGGACTGTTCACTGGGGTCACACACGGAGGGGCCAGCAAGGCAGCCACAGACAGCCATCTGTGCTACCCGCGTTCGTCCATGGGGGCCGCTGCAACCTGCCAGCCTACCCTCCTCATGTCTGAAACTGGGGTAGTGACCCCAGAGTCTGGGCTGTCGTGGAGACCCAGCTAACGAGCGTGTGAAGCCCAGGCCGCGTGTGCCGAGAGGAAGTTCCCACCACAGAGGTGCAGACCTTCGGAGGGAGCATTTCCGAAAGCGGGCATTCCCAGGGGCGGTGCAGAAACGGTGTCTCGTGATCAAAAAGGCTGGGAAAGAGTAAGTGAAAGTTTCGTGGGTTTCTTTTCTCCTGTGGGACTTCCCTGAAACGTTAATATGCACTTGTAAATTGGGGCTCTCCAAGAGAGGGAAATAGTGAGGGAAACTTATTTTATTCATTTCACACCTATTATTATGTTCATTTATATGCAAAACACCATCTGAGGTGCTCAGGATCACACGGGAGTAAGACAACGCCCGCTGCTCTGTGGGCCTCGTGGTCGGAGCGATGTGAAGAAGGAAGGGGGACGACAGGAGAAAGGAAGGAGGGAAAGATATGTGAATGAAGGAAGTGGAGAGTGCAGGGACAGAGGGACAGGTGGCTTCCTTTGGATCAGAGCATCCAGGCGGGACATCAAGGAGATTTATGTTGAGGGCTCAGTGACAAAGATACGACCAAGGGACAGTCAGGGCCAAGGACATTCAGGTAGAGGGAGCAGCTGGTGCAAATGTCCTGTGGCAAGAATATGATGTATTCAAGGAACAGAAAAACTCTGACCAGCAGGGATGGAGCAGGGGAAGGACAGAGCCCTCTTAGATGGGGTCAGAATTGCAGGAAGGACCCCGCCGCGCAGCACAGGCTTAGGGTTTGCAAGGACCACTCTGGCTGTGCCCTGTGGGTCACACTGCAGGAGGCAAGGGGAGGGCAGAGAGGCCGTCGGGAGGCCGTTGCAGAAATCCAGGTGGGGGTGGGGGACAGGGACTTGGGACAGAGGGACAGTAAGGAGGTTGATGAAGAGGGGGCATTCCAGATCTGTATTAATGTTCCCTGACTCAACGTTTTACACCTAAATATGTACTCACGTGGGATAATGTGCCCCCCCCATTGGCTCACACGCCCGATCAGTTATCGAAAGCTAAAATGTTCATACGGAAGGTCTCCCTGGCACGCCCCCATCACCGACTTCCCAAGGGCAGCCCATGCCCGAGTTCTAAAGCTGTCGAGTAGGTCTGCTCGCTTGGGCGCTCACCCAGTGGGACCACACCCTCTGCTTCTCCTCCGCGTTCCTGGTTTTGTTCAGCGTCGTGAAAACTTTGTCCACTGATTCCAACCACACACGTATTCATTCCATGGCTGGGGTCCGGCCGGCTGGCTCCTATTTTGACCAGTATGAGGAATGCCGTGAAGACGTTTTGCTCATGCAGTTCTGTTGCGTACACACCGAGGAGTGAGACGGCTGTGTCACGGAGCGTGCGCGCGGCCGACGTCAGTACGCACCATCAGACACGTCCGCAAAGCAGTTGTTTAGTCTTCCCAGCAACAAGGCAAGAGGGCGTCTCCCCACTGGCTGCCGTCAGCCCGTCGTGGGGCCTGCTTGTGACTTTAATTTTCATTCCCTTGCTGATTAATGGGGTCGAGCATCTTTTCATGTTTAATGGACCGATTTGGCTATCCTCATCCGCCAAGTGCCTATTTGAATGAACCTTTTGCCCGTTTTCCATTGCATTTGCCTGTCTAAGCGCTGCATTTGTGGATGTTTATTTTTAAGGTCTAGAATTGCCTTTTGATTTATTTTCATAGCTCCCAGCGTGCTGCCAAAATCCCGTGTCTTGCTCTTAAATTGCCTGAGCATATGAGCCATGGGCACTTGAAGGGCTGTGTCGGAAGCACCGACGCCTGTGAATCACGGTGGGGTCTTTTCTATCGTCTGTTTTTCTCTTGGTGTTTGTGGGATTCTTGCATTTTTTCAAGTAAGAGGACACAGACGGCCAGCTGGGTTTCTCGGAGCCTGCGGAGAGCCCTGAGCTCTCATTTTGTCCCCCGGGAATCTGTCTCGCTGCGACCTTATCAGGATGTGTCCTCAGCTCCCCGGCTTCCGAGCCACCGCCGCCCCCCCGGGTTTCCAGCCCCGGGGACTTGCGCTAACAAACCAGCAAACGTCTTCGTAGACAAAGCAGCGCCCTGAGCCCCGTCGCTCTGGAACGTGGGGGTTTGCAGTTTGCTTTATGGTTCTCTTGTTTCCCTGGCTTTCCTGCTCCCTGTTTGCTTCCACTCTCCTTTTGGAGAGCCGGGAGGCGATGCGTGGATTTCTGTTCCAGCGCTTCTGCGTCCCAGCCTGATGCCCACGTGCTTCTGGAACACGCCCTCCTGACGGCGCTGAGCGCCCGCCACCCCCCAAGCCTGCGAGGACGCGCGGCTCAGCCCCTCAGCCTTCGGCCCCCCCGAGTCCAGGCAGCGGGCTCCTCCGGCCGAATTCCCGGCTCTGGTCCCCGAGCGGGGCCGCTCCCCGGGGTGGTGCTCCCGCACGTCCCCGCTGCCTGGATCGCACCCGGGGCCTTCACACAGATTTTTCATTGGAGACTTTTCCCTCTAAGCTTTCTAGCAAAAGGCATTTTCTGTACCAAATTCTTGGCACACAAGTTGTACTCTACAAAGAGACCGTCCCAAATGAGCTTGCCCGTCCCGTCCAGATGCGGAGCAAGGGGCCATAATGTGAGGACAGGCCTGAGAGATCGTATGTGGGGTGTGCGGCCTCGGCAATCGGGAGGGTGGAGCTGAAAGGCTTTGGGGGACACTGCGAAGTGGGAAGCCAAGTCCTGACACGTTGGATGTGAGACATTAGACACTCACGTAGAGGTGCCGACTGAGCTGAGGGTACGGAAATCCGGAGTCTGGGGAAAGGGTCTGGCTGAGCGTGCAGACGCGCGCCGCCGAGCCGGCCGTTGGAAACGTGGGTCTGGACCCCGGAGGGTCCCTTCTGCAGATGCGAATCCGGAGCCGCTGGCCTAGAGCACGACACCGACACCCGGGAGGGACGAGGAAGAGACCAGACCTGGGTCTGAGCTCTCCGGGGCCCCAGACCGAGGGGCCGTGGGGGAGGGGGAGAGTGCGTGGGAAATGAGAGGGAGCAGCCGCGAAAGGAGGGTGAAAAACAGGATCCTGTGCTGCGTCAGAACCCACCAGGGGAAAACCGGCAACGAAACGAGAGCAATTATCAGTCTTTACCAAGGATGGCGTCGCGTTGGCAGAGCATGTATGCGACTTCCGGACCCTCCGACATTTCAGGGTCAAAGAGTGAAGAACAGGGACTGTAGGGACCCCCATGAAACCGGAGGAACCCGGAGGCATGTGGGGCCATGAACGTCAAGAAGAGATGAATTTCGAGAGGAAGGTGGTGCCCAGCGAGCCAGATGCTTCCAGGGGGAGCAAAGCCACTGTTGTTTTTGGTGACAGGGAGGCCTTTGGTGATCTTAGCAAGACAAGCCCGGTACATGACAGGGACAGACGCCCAAGACGGGCCTTCTGGGAAGAGTGATAGTCGGGGCGCCTGGGTGGATAGACGGTCAAGAGGACTGGTGAGTGACCAAATCGCTCTGCCCAGATGGTCAGGTGCTGGGGTGGCCCCACCGCCCGGGACCCGGAATGCCTGCTCCAGTCGGAAAGCGGGGTGATCTCCCGCTGGAAGAAACTCCCGCTGCGATTTCAGCACCACGGTCCGTGGTCACAGGATGTTGCTTAGAGCTGGGGGGAAGGGATCTCTCCACCAACCCCCGCCCCCACCCCGCACATCGTAATTAAGGAGTTGGAGAGGGGGTGATAAATCCACTCCAGCATTTCAATCTTTCTCTCCTTGGATTCCTTCCTCTGCAGTAATCAGAAGAAGGTTAGCGCCTGAACTTCATTAGAGGGAGCTTCTGGTGAAATGTCGGGTCCAGGCTTTATTCAACCAACTCAGCAAATAATCAGAACAATTTTCAGAGGTTTGGCCGAGCACACTGCTACGTGCTGCCGTATGGGGGTGGGCGGGGCTCAGCCTGTTCAATATTAGGTTCTTTCCTGCTTTGTACGGGCACCTTGGGATCTGGAGCCACCCTGTCCCTCACCCAGACACTCCCTCTCCTTAACGTTGTGGCTATTATTTGCTTTCTTTCTTTAGACATTTAATATGTTTTGAAATCACCTGACAGTATATTTAAAATCACCAAACAACACGCTAACTGTTCCTATGCCTTGAACCTGACGCAGGACTGGTCCTCTGTTTTAAGTCTTGTCGTGGCCCTTGGTATCACTAGTCAAGATTAAAGGGGAAACATCTCCTTTTTCTGATGTAAGTGAACAAAATCTTGCAATTCTTCGGGCACTGTAGATTGTAACTGGTCCCACCACGGGCCTCCCGGCAGACAAGAATCGGGGACCAGGAGACTGAATGCACGCAGGTGTGGACACCGCGGACCTCAGACGAAGTCAAAGCGGCATCTTTAAGCGGCGCACGCCCCAGTCTGCAGAGAGGGGAGGCCCCCCTGGCAGGGAGTCCAGGGGCGTTCGGTGGCCCGGGGCCCCACGATCCCTCAGTTTCTCTCCTACATCTTTATTCCAGTCCCTTACGTTTCCAGTCTGGTTCCTGCCCCCGGACACCATGGCCGCACACGACCCGCTCCAGGGTGCGCTGCCAAAGTCACCGGGTGTCACCGGCACATCATCACCTTCACCGCCCCAGAAACCAGTTTGCTACATGTGCTGCTGCCATAGGGTGTCCGCATACCACCCTCTCCATGCCTCCCGGGCTCCCAGCTCCACCTCAGGAGGGGACACGACCCGGGGGACCTCGCTGACATGAACATCCAGCATCTTCAACTATGCTAATGAGAAGGGACTCGGCTTCCCATCGAAACCCACAGAAGTGGAGAATTCCTCACACAGGAACGTGGTTCAGTTCCAGAGAGTAAAACCCGGCAAACATCTACCACTTCGTAGCAGAATCGAATGTTCCTTCTCTTTCCAGAAAATATTAGTTTTAAACTTCTAATGAAAAAAGTAACAATTAATATTCAGTGGGAAAGTCTGATTTATTTGGTTGCAGTGGTGGTGAGGCCCTTAGGGAGCTAGAGGCTCATGATTCTCAACTGAAGCATTTATTTATTGAACTTCAACTACGCAGCGCACACCTGCTGAGCCTGGGAACCAGTGAGAACAGAGCCGGACACTGTCCCAAGCCCACCAGGCTCCTCTTTGCTGGGGAAGGTAGGGAGCAAATAAGTAACACGAAAAACAAAGCAAAAAGAGAAAACCCTGTAAGAACAACGGAGAACCGCGTGGTGACGGACGATTACGTAAGAGAAACGGGCACTCGTCGGGGGGCAGCACCTCTTCGCCTGCCATCTAGGGAAGCAGCCCCAGCGTCCCGGAGGGCTGTGGGAGACGGTGGGGGCCAGAGGCCCCACCGAGGAGAAAACGTGTCCATGTCCCTAAGGTATGAAGAAATTCCCTAAGGTCTTGGCAAAGCTGGACTTGAGTACTGGCAGCGTGGTGAGCAGGGAGGCTCCAGATCTCGGACACGACACAGGAGGGGTAATAAGAACATTCTTCGCCTGGTGTTTAGAAAGCTTTGGAGCCTAAGCCTGAACGGAATCCAGCCACCATCTCCCCATCCTCTAGTCGGGCTCGGCGATCGGCTGGGGAGCTCAGGCGTGATTAGATTTAACCTTGAGTGGGGACAAAGAGCCTTCTAGTGTCCAAGGAGGAAAAGTTGCAGAATCAGCTGTGAAGACCCCAGGACATCCTGTGGCAGTCACAGCAAGAGACGGGCGGTGGGGTCCAGACTCCGGCGGCCGTGCAAGAATGGCGGAGGGACCTTCTGAAGGTAGAACTGAGGGGCTCATCCTGCCATCGTGATGCGTTTTCAAATATTGGAAGAGGAGGCAAGTGCTGAGGCTGAAACATAAAAATATAAATCATCTTTCAAGCCAAAGGATCAATTTTAGGGACACATAAAATACTGTTGGTTTGGTTTGGTTTTGACCCAACCTCCCCTTACTTTTCTTAGAACCCATTTCTTGGGACTTGGATTAGTCAGCGTTCTCCGGAGGAGTAGAAATGATAGGACCTGTACATGCGAGATAAAGATTTATTTTAAGCAATTGGCCCATGTGGTGGTAGAGGCCGGAAAGTCCAAAATCGGAGTGGGGAGGTTGGCAGGCTGGAGACTCGGGGAAAAGGAGTAGTTCATGTCCGTGGGCGGCCCCTGGGCACCTGGAGGAGCCCATGCTGCAGCTGGGGTCTGCAGGCCGTGTGCTGCAGAATTCCCTCTTGCTCAGCCAAGCTCAGCCTTTTGGTCCATTTGAGCCTTCAACTGATTGGATGAGGCCCACCTACATTACGGAAGGCGGTCTGTTTTACTCACGTCCACCAACTTCAATGTCAGTCTCATCCCAAACATCCCCACGGAAGCATCCAGAATCATATTTACCACATGTGGACACACAGTTAACCATCACAGGGCTGCTCCTGAAACCTGGCTGTGAGCACCTCTGAGGGGCACCTGCAGGTCCTTGGCTCGCTGGCACAGGGCCCGTTGTATGAATGCCCCGCTGTGGTTCACATTTCCAAGAACTGGGCAGGAACTCTCTTCCTTTCCATCCAGACAGTATTCCCTGAAAGCTATTGCTCCCGGGAGCAGGAGTCCGACTCAGACAAATGTTTCTATAATTAGCCAGCCGGCGACAGGTTCCTGGGAAGTCATGGCATCTGTCCCCAGGGACTTTCAGCGAGAAAATGCAAACCATCTGTCCTGCTGGGTGTAGCCTGGGCACCCGCCGGCTTGTGTAGGAGACGGGGGCAGACGCTCCCTTGAGCTCTCCTCCCGATCAAGGACTTGATGACACCGGCCCCTCACTTCTTCTGAATCAACAGCTGCTGATTTCATTCAAATAATCTAATTTGAAATTCTGTTTCTGGAACACAGACAGCTTCTTCCGCCCAGGCAGAACAAAGAGAGTGGAACAGGGGGCCTTAATGGGAGATATTTTGGGTGTTTTCAGGCATAGAAGTCAACAATCTGTTCACTCGTGGGGGCCCTGACCTCTTATTTTGAAGGAAAACAGGAAAAACAAGCTGGAGACAAAGAACATAAATATTTTACTTTCACCGATTCTACAATCTGGGCTGAAACAAATGCTTCTGCTGGACCCTCCCAACCTCCCCCCTCCCTGAACACATCTTCAGAAAGCAAAGTGGAGATCAGATGATGGAAAGAGATTTGAAAGGTAATTTTCCAGTGTTGAAGAAATGTAAGCTGGAGATGCGTCTATTCATTTCAGGGAGAAGGGAGCCCCTGGAAGAAATGACATTGTCCTTTCACGTGGGTGCTCGGAGCTGCCCTGCCGTGGGGCAGGAGGGCAGACAGGCTGTGCCACTCTGAGCAAGGGCTGAAGGGTAACAGGAATCTGGAGGCTCAGGCGCAGGCCCCAAGGGACGGCCCCATGAGCTTCAAAGCTGTGTCATGCGCCTGGTCTCCTGCCCCCAGTGGCCCATTTTGGAACTGCACCTACACGTCCTCCCCTGGAGCTTTACCACAAAGGCCTGGGGGCTTCCTCTCTGCCTGTCTCTATGGTCTGGGATGCCTCCGGGGAATTTCCAAAAGAAGGTCTGGGCAGATCCTGGACGGCAACAGGGATAGGCAAGATCCGTCCTGACTGAGACACGGGGACCAAGCAAGGATTGATCGTGTGAGCTGCTTAAGGACATTGCAAGGTTATTAGGATTTTTTTTTTCCTGGGGACAGTAAGGGTGTGTGTGGGAGGGACTGTGACAGATTTTGCCATCATCACAAAAACATAAGGTTAGATGTTTAAAAACATATACCGTCGCCCACACCCTTGCCCCTCCCCTCTCCGGGGTCAGTAGTGGGGAGGCTTCCCTTCACTCCACCTGGTCCCTGGGGGAGGGGGGGGTCTTACCCAGGAAGCCTAACTGTTCAGCGACATCGACCGGAGCCTGCACACCTGCCGGGAGTCACGGTGCCGGCACCAGGCGCGGGAAGATAGATCGCATCCTTCTTTTCAAGGAGAGCGTGGTTTCGCAAAGAAAACAAATACACGTTGTATTGTCATTTGTAAAGTAAGAAAAATGCCCTGTGGACGGAGCCGGGTGGGGGGGACAGGGCTGCAGACGGTGCCGGGAAGGCTTTCGGAGGAGTGGGATTAGGACTGGGCGTCGGAGGGGCAAACAGTGTGGGGGCAGGCGGGGGTGGGAAGTCAGGCCGGTTAGGGTTCTGGGAGGGGAAGGAATGGGGCCAGCAGGAGATGCGGGAGGAAATGTCCTTCGGGGGGGATGGGGGACCTTGTGCTGAACGTGGCACAAAGCTGGGTGTGTGCCCCAAGGGTCTGGCCCCAAACACTGGGCTGGGGGCGCTCGGCGGAGGAGGTGACCTGTCCTGGGTAGGGCCCCTGTCTTCCCAGCACCAGACTGTGAGCAGCCCGGAGCTGAAGCTGCCGCGGGGGATAGAGGGGGCTCAGAAGGGGACATGTGACAGGTGCATTCATTCATCCCTTCATTAATTCATCGTCAATGTGGTGGGGCCGATCACACCTTCGCTGATTTACTGTAGAGGAATTTAACCACTGGTGCTCAGTAAGGGAGTAAAGCTAAGAGCACGCTGTCTGCGGGGTGGGGGGGGGGGGATGCAGTGTACGTGGGAAGGCAGGCCCCGCCCCCACCCCATGAAAAGGCACAGCCTCCAGCATCCCATGTCTCTCTGGGTCAGGAGAGACTCTTCTGCTCACAGATTCACATTTTTCTGCCATTGCGCTCCCTAAATGCACGCCGACTGTTCTGTGTCAGTGTGAAACACGTATATGGAGCTTTCTGTATGTCTTAGATCTTCCAGGGTGACCTTGACATTATAATGAGGCTCTCCTCTTGCAGGCAGGCCAGGTGAGGAGTCCGCACTCGGGGGAGAAGTGCTCACCTTGTCCTGAGTTTGGCCGGGACGGTCTGGAGGGCCAGCCTCCCACGAGGGCTCCAGCCACACCCACCGGGATGCAGCCATCTGGGGGGGGAGACCTTGATCCCACTGTACTCCCACCCAGCAGCCATCCCCTATTTCCTTTCCCCTCCCAGGTCTTGTTCTCCATCACCTCGTGAAGGCAGCGGGACAAGTGGCCTTGGATCGTCTGGACAAGTGAGGTGGAAACAGTGTGGCTTCAGAGTTCGTTCTGACTCACCTTGTTGCAACTGCCAATGCCAGGGCCGTAGGGTCCCGATTGTCAGGGTCCCCTCCATCCACCGGCCTCAGCACCTCAGCTGAGCCTAGAAGAGCAGTGCTCATCCAATCCCCGAGCCACAGCTACCACGGGGGTCAGCTGGGGCCGTGGAGCCAAGAAGGGGCTTCCAGATCAAGATCAGACTCACGTCCCGTTAACTCTGAGGCTCTTCTGAGCGTCAGCCCAGCAGTACGATCCCAGCCCCTGCACTCCTGGATGCGTGTAAGACCCGGCAAGCATGGGGCGGGGGCCTGGGTCCCAAACACGTCCGTGTGGTGCAGAAGCAGGTGTCTTGGAGAAACACCAGGTGACCCCCAAACCAAGGAACTCCCCTCCCCCAGAGCCAGGCCTGGCTACTGTCTCTTCTCTGGGCACAGGATCCTGGAGACGCATCATCAGAAACACTTACTCTGTCCTGGTTGGACAAGCTCCATGGTTCTGCCGACCACATGCACCGAGCGGGCTTTGAGTCAATCCCCTTTAAGAAAGGGAGCAGTGAGATACGGGGGGGATCCTCGGTAAATGCCTTGAAATTGGCTCACACCCTTGGAAAGCTCTCGTTCAAGCTGAGGACTGTGTGTGCTACCCACTCCATCCGAGAGCAGCGCCCGGAAGCTGTCTGCCCGTGTGCAGAATGTGGGGTCCTGGGGGCCGCCCCACCCTGCTCTGTCAGACCTACCTGGACGCCCTCCCCAGTCACCTCCCCAGGTCACGAAAGCCAGGATTTCAGTTCTGGGGCGGGACAGTGGCTGAGCGCAAGTCTGACGGTGTGGAGGCAGGGGTGGGGGGCTGGGGGGGTAAGGGGGGCGTTTTCTCTTCACTTAGCTCCTGGGTGCTCCTGGGACGCAGCCCTTTCTCCCAGCCCAGAGCCTCCTGCCGGCTGCCCCTCGGCCCCCAGACAGCTCTGGGGCCGCTCCCTTGGTCATTGCTCAGAGGAGGCCCCCCCATCCCCCTATCGTGGGAACTCCCGCAGGCCGGCCCCGCACCCACACCCCTCGCGCACCATCCCCCGATTTGTCCCCCACTTGTGCTTACATTGCTGGCAGACGTGCTGTATGCTCACTTGGGTTCTTTGCTTCCTTCCTGTCTAGCTTCCCCACTGGAGTGTGAGCTCGGGGGAGGGGCGGGGGGGGCAGCCTGACTGCCCGTGTCCTTGCTGCTTCACCCCTGCCCACGCAGGGCCCAGTAAACATCCGTCGGTGCGACACAGATTCCTGGCTTCTCCGGCCGGCACATGTCTGCCGCCCTCGGCTGCAAGGCCACAGCTCTGTGCCCACAGGTGGCGGCGGGGGGGGGGGGGGCGGTGGCTCGGACCCAGCACATCCGCTCCGCTCACGGTCCTGCTGGTTCCTCCGTCCGGAAGCTGGTGGGAGAGCCTCCACAGGGGACGTGGCCTCTGGGGCCCGGCCAGGCCTTCGCGGCTCAGTCGTCCGCAAGAGCCACCCAGTTAGCAAGTCTGAGCATTTTCTCTGACACAGGTGATTTTGAGGCCATCAGTTGCCCCATAGCAATTAAGGGCTCTCCCTCTCTCTCTCCCTCTCTCTCTCTCTCTCTCTCTCTCTCTCTGTCTCTGTCTCTCTCTCCGCAGAAGCCCAGCACTGCCAGGAAGTGGTGGACACATACCTCTGAGAACAGCCAGTTGGTTCCGTCATTATAACTACCCGCCCTAAGGACAGGGAGGGGACACCCACTTCCCTCCCAGATGTCCAAACCCCGGCCCCCAGGGAAGGAGCAGCAGAGGGAAGGGACCACTGCTGGGTGGGACTCGATGCCCACAGGGACCCGGGGACAGAGAAAGCCCCTCCCACCGCCCAGCAGGCCCGCAGCGAGTCCTCCCTGCGCTGTCGCAGATGCAGCTCGCGGGCTTTGAAGCTAGCATCTCTGGAGGTTTTGTAGGACAAAGGATGGCTTCACTGTTCCCTCAGGCCGGAGCAGTGACTGAGCTCCAGGCACCTGGAGCTCATGGCCGAGCGGAGAGGCGGACCCGGACACCGCGGGTTGGAGAGTACTGGGCTCCGAGAGCGCAGACCGCCAGGGGAGCAGAGCCCGCGGGCGGGCGGGCAGGGAGGGCTCCCTGGAGGAGGTGAGGTCTGAGCTGAGTTAGAAAGAGCAAGAGGGAGTTGGCCTATACCAGGTTCCCACAGAGGCTGTGATCGGTCACGGCAGACATGATGACTCAGAGCTGCGCACGGATTCCGACCCTGTCAGGAGGTCAGCAGCCTGAACTTGGGGTGTTCACAGGGCGGCCCCCCTCCGGAGGCTCCAGGGGAGCGTCTGTTCCTGCCTCATCCACCTTCTAGAGCCGCATTTCCGTTTCTTGGCTTGGGGGCCTCCTCCCCCTCAAAGCGCAGGGCAGCATCTTCCCGGGTCACACGCCCTGCCCCCGGCCTCCGGTTGGTAAGGACGCCCCTGGTGTGTTTAGGGCCCACCTGACAGGTCCGGATAATCTCCCTACATCAGGATTCTTAATTTAATCACAGCTGCGGAGGCCAGTTTTCCATATAAAGTAACACCCACAGGTTCCGGGGATTAGGACGTGGGTCCCTGGGGGACATCGTCCGATCTGCTGCGGAGCCCACTCCTGACCTCCCATCCCTGGAGCCACTCTTGTTCTTTCTAGAACGTGGACGGATTATCCGCCCATCCCTCCCCTGGAGGAGGTGGCTTTCGGTGGGGGAGGGTGGCGGTGCTGCTGTGTCAAGGGGAGGGGTGCAGGTGCAGGGGGTCCCAGCCTCCAGCTGCTCCCCTGCACGCCCTTCCCTATCACTGTGCCCCCTGCCCGGTGACACAAGGGCAGGCAGAGGGTTCCAGAAGCAGCCTGGCAGGCGATAAGCAGACTCAAGCATTTGAAGAAAGGAAAAGACATAGGACAGAGACGTATTAAAAGAAGCCCAAGAGGATGCACTTGGGGTTCGTCCACTGGACGCAGAAGTGGGGGCCACGTAGGTGTCCTGAGTGTCTTTGGAGACAGGCTCAGGGCATTGAGGGCAGCCAGGACCCTCGCCCAGATCCCGGGGGAGCACAGCCGTGCTGGCCAGGCGACCTGGGCTCCCGTGGGAGCTGGGGCGGGCTGTGTGCGAGCCTGAGCCCTCTAGTGGCCACGCCGGACATCCAGGCGGCAGCGCCTCCGGCTGTGTCTGCTCACCTGCTCCTGGCCACCCAGGCCCGTAGGTGGGGAAAGGATCGAGGAGCCCCCACTTCCTCCCACCCTGGGGCAGACGCAGCTCTGGCGTCTTCTGGAGGAGATGGGGGCTCAGCCCACCCCCAATCCCAGGAACCACATCTGGGCACTGACACCGGAATGTGTCCCATGGCGGCCACGGATCCTTGCTCCGGGCAGGGGCCTGGGCACATGCAGAAAAGGTGTGGTCTGCGCCCCATGGCTCTCTCCTGCTTCTGGCCCAGCTGGCGGGGGGTCTGAAGACACCTGGGGACACACAGCCTCACTATGTGGCAAGATGTTCATTTAAGAATAAAACCAAGCAAAGCAAAATAAAATAGAAAAACTCAGCAGTTGGTGTGCATGCGGCCGCCTGTGTAGCTTGGAATTTGGAGGATCAAGGACAAAGGTCTCCAGAATTAAACTTTGAAAAACTTGTCCTGGGGCGCCCGGGGGGCTCAGTCGGTTAAGCATCTGACTTCGGCTCAGGTCATGATCTCACGGATCGTGATTTTGAGCCCTGTGTCTAGCTCTGTGCTGACAGCTCGGAGCCTGGAGCTGCTTCGGATTCTGTGCCTCCCTCTCTCTCTGACACTCCCCACTCATACTCTGCCTCTCTCTCCTTCAAAAATAAATAAACGTTAAAAAAATTAAAAAAAGAAAAGAAAAGAAACTTGTCCCTCTTTACCCCAAATGTGACCATAATCCTCCACTGGAAGAAAAGGCAGCCTCACTAGGGCGCGAGCGCGCCCTGCACTGGACCCCTGCTCGGTCTCGGCCCCCAGAAGCAGCGCACAGCGGGCCCCGTCCACACGAATAGTTACATCCCGGCTCCGGAGAAGGCTGCGGCTTGGCCACGCTTCCCCAGCATCCCGGAACGGAACCGCGGGGACCTCCGGCACCCGTGGGCCAGGTGGCCTCTTTGCACCCAGAGCAACTCTGGGCCTTGGACTTCCCCTCTGCAAAATGGAACTTGCGCTGACGAATGCTTGCATGTGCAAGGAGAGATACCTGCTATTTGAGAAATTACAGGTGCTAAGTGACGGGATCGCAGAGCGCCGCGCAGAGCGAGCACAGGGACCGCGTTTGCTGCCGGGCAGATCCTCTTCCGGCGGCTCCGTGGGGGCTCTGCGGGGGAAGCATGGCGGGCCTCCCCTGGAGCGGCCGCCAAGGACCTTCCTTACAAGGACCCAGTGGGTTCCTTAGGGAGTGTGGCGGTGGCTGTCACCTGTCCCGCCTCCCGTGTCGCCTGCTGGAGCACCAGATCCCAGGAATGTTGGGGGCTGTGCTGTCACCAGCCCATTGCGGGTCGTGGGACTCACTGGTGGGATGGATGCTCCACCCACTGCCACGGCCCCTGCGCCGGAGCGGGGCCTGGGCTCCGCCCACCTCACACGTGTGACACGTGGGCGTTGCCAGCCGTCCTCCCGCCCTCGGGCCCCCAGCCGTCGCCATGGCAGTCTGCCTGGTCGTGCGTCCTGGCGGGCGTCCCAAGTTCGGAGGCCGTGGGCGGAAGTGCAGTCCGTGGGCCGCTGTGCCGGGTCCGGGAAAAACCTGCCTCGGCCCAGATCTACGTTAGAGAGAAACTCGCCCCCGGAGGTGGTACCTGACCTTACCGCGGCGATGGCGGCGCCCCGACCACCCGTCACCGTCCCTGTGTCACCGGGCTTGGTTTCCTGACCTTCGAGTCTGCCGCTTGCCCGCACCAGGCGGGCTGCCCCCTCTGCGGCCCCGTGGCCGGTCCTGGCCTCCCCCCTGCCCGAGCGTGTGCTGGGCCCCGGACGGGGAGCCACGGCGTGCCCACGGCTGCCCGCTCCTCCCGGGGCACCAGAGCCCAGCAAACCCGCCGAGGCAAGCAGGGAGGGGGGGGGGCGCGCAGAGCTGGCCGCAGGGCATCGGGGCAGAGGACCGAACCACGACGTCCCAACACCGCCTGCGTCCCCGAGCGGCGTCCCCACCGGGGCCCTGGAGGGAAACGCCACCGGGCGCTGCCACCCGCCGGGGGGGGGGGCACGTGTGCAAGCTTGCCGCGCCCCAGCGCGCACCCCTTTCCCCGCAGGTGGGAACTGAACCCCCACATGAGCATCGGGGGCTCCGGAGCGGCAGGGACCGCGAGAGACCGGACTCTAACACGCACGCGCGAACGCAGTTCTAGGCCTGCTGGATAGAATCACACGGTTCGTAGGTAAAATCCCGGTTCTGGCGCCCCAGGAGACGGGTTACCTAGGAAAGTTGCAGGAAGGCCTCATCAGATTTTCCAAGCGGTACCTACTAAATTGTGAGGTGTTTACTCACCTCTTAAATACCGGCTACTTAGATACTAGGCACCCCTAGGTTGGGTAGAGTAGGAAGGCCTAATATTTAAATGGAAGGCATTCAAAAATCTAGCCTTTAAATTGTGGCTCCCAGGTACCTAGTATCTGTTACCTAGGAAACCGCACATCGCTGAGCAAGCACTCCACTTGGATGACAGGCGGTGCCTGGTGGTCGCTGGCTCACTTCTTAGCTGAGTGATTCACTTTCCCACCCCCACCGCAAGGTCCCTAACTTCCAAGGGCTAACAGAGTCCAGTTCTTACCCGCGTCCGCCGTGGGTCTCTGTGCGGCCACGAGGCGGCAGAGACAGCTTTAGGCAGGGCTGTCCTGGGCAGCGCTGGGACGAGGATGTGCTGGGTACTGCCCAGCGGACTGCGGAGCAGGTGAGATCGGCTGAGGGGCAGCAGGGGTCAGACACACAGGGACTCTTCCCTGGACATCCTCACGGCCGGCTGTGTGCCCTCGGCTAGTGGCCTAATGTCTCTGAGCCTCGGTCTCCCCATCTGTAAAATGGGAACGGTGAAGGGACATAGCAGGGGTGCAGCCAGGGGCCCCACAGCCTGTTAGGAAGACGCATTGAGGGTGATGTAGAGAGGCGTTGAGGGGGTGGCGGCACCCGGTGGAGGGGTGAGTATGTGTGTGTGCAGAGTCTACTGCCCCCCATTTAACCCTTACACCCCAGGGGAGGGCAGGGTGGGGGCGCCTCCACCCCGTGCGGTGCACTTGGGGTCTAGTTTTCCCACACACGAAGCATCAAGGTGGAGACATGCCCGTGAAGCATTTGACCAGAGCCACAAATATGCCTTCCATTCCCCCGGCCCCCTGGCCACATGCCCACTGTGTCCACCCTGCCTCCCTCTCCAGGCAGACCTCCGAGGTTCCCAGCCTGACAGCAGTGCATGTGTGCCCAGGCCTGGGCCGCGCTGGGTCGGGGACTCCACGGCCCCTGGAAACAAGGACCGTGACCTTCGTGGCCTTTCTCAGCAAACGCAGACCCGGCCGGCGGGGGGGCCGCCTGTCTGGATGGACCGCAGTCAGGGGGAGGGCGGGGCATCACCCCTGCACCTCCGCCCCTGCTCCCCTCCCCCCTTCTGTGCACCAGCAGGACAGCTGTGGGCTCCCGAGTCACTCTTCAGCTGGAAGGTGGGCCCGGGGCCCGTCCTCCCTCCTGTCCCCCGGAGCCAGCCTGCCTCGTTCGGCCTCTTTCTGTCCTGACACAAATGGGTGGAGCTGCCCCCCCCACCCCGATGCTTCTGATCCACCAGGTCCCCCAACGTGAATGGGGTGATCGCTGTGTGTCCCCATTCACCCTGTTAGGTGAGGCCCTGGGGTGGGTGTCGCTGGCAGCACCGAGGAGGCCAAACAGAATCAGGTGTCAGTCAGATCTTGTTTGTCCCCAGGGGCTACAGCAGGGGCCGACGGGGTGTCTGCGGGACGGGCTCACTCCTCCTTCCTGGCCCCATCCAACCTGGCATTTGGGGGGTACAGCTCAGGGTGGGTGTGCTGGCCGCGGGGGCCCCTCCCTGGGTCCTCTGCCGTTGGCCACGGTCCCTGTGGGGCTGCTTTTTCCCGGCAGGCCCGTAACATGCCTCTGCCTGAGTGAGCGATGGGCACACTTCGTGCTCCCTGAGAGAGTTCCAGAATCCCCAGAATCGTCTCAAAGTCTGAAAACAAGGACTCCCAGACAGCCACAATAATAACCCTGTGACCACTCTACTTTTCATCTTACTTCCACGGAAGACTAGAGTCCTCCTGGGACTCGGAGGCCATAAAGATGGGCCACAGTAGGTGGCTCCCGCCCTCGGCACCCCTGCCTTTCCCCCCAATGCCTGGGCTTGGGGAGAGCTCCGCTGGGAACAGCTCCCCTTCCCCAGGAGCCGGCGCCTCGCACAAAAGGCCCAGCCAGGCGTGTCAGCCTCCTAGCGGAGCCGCCCAGACCCGCCCGGTCCCTGAGGACACTTCCTCCCTCTCACCCCCCTCCTCTTGTTTGTTTTCACACTTGTCAGCCGGCCAGGTTCCCAATTGTTTTTAGCAATCTTCTGTTTGAAGGAAAAGGGACTGCACCCAAAGGTGTCATAAACCCCAGCATATCAGCTGGCAAAACACCATTCCTGTTAAAGCCTGAGAATTAAGATTTTCTAGATGGCTCCTGGCAGAACCTTCGCAGATAAACGCGGGCAGACAGATGCCGGAAGCCAGAGAGAGCTTTGGCAGTGAAACAGGCCGCCTGGATGTGGACGGGGGACAATGGAGGTGGGCTGGAGCTGGCCCTCTTGGGGCCTTGGCTGAGACGCTGAGGCCAAACCCTCCGTGAGAGGAGAGCCCGCCCCCTCGAAAACCTTGGAAACCAGCGCGTCACTTTTAACGGCACCTGCCTTCTGACACATGGCAGAATATGGAGCGGGCCAGATCCGTTCCCTCAGCAAATTTTATTTTAAATAATTGAGTCATCTAATGATGATTGCATAGGGCCTCTTGCTTCTGAGTTTCTACCAGCACTAGGGAGCCGAGGGGAAGTGGGAGCCCTGGCCTCTCGGAGCAGAGCCGGGGCGTGGCCAGGAGCACATGGCAAGGAGGCCCTGTCATCCTGCGCCCAGAGAGGGGGGAACATCCACGCCACCTCCTCCAGCATCCACACTTGTCTCCGGAGGGGGGTGTTGGCAAAGAATCGCAGTGCCCACCTCTTGCCTTCTTCTTGGCGTCTGCAGCGCTCCAGCGGGGGCCAGGTGTCCGCAGACACAGAGGACAAAAAGCAAGGGGCTTTGTCAAGGCGAGACCCCGGCTGCGGATTTCTGTTCTCTGCCCGAACAGGTTCACGGACACCAGTGGTTCATGTCCTATGGGCAGGATCATACGGATCGCTTTTCTGAGTCGGGGTCAGAGTCTTGCAGGTACAAAGAGGGTTACGGTTTCCAGAATGAGCCCGGTCGTGCTTGGTGCCAGAGGCACCCATGAGACCCGGGCGCCCGGGGGGTGAGTGGGGTCTGGCCGCAGGGGCGCCCGGGCTCTCACCAGGGCCAGCTCCCGAGTCCCCACTCCAGCCACGCTGGCACCGACCTCTGGAGGGTGTGTCTCCACTTTTTCGGAAGCCCCGTCGTCCGCCACAGACCGGGACGCGTCCGAGCTACCTGTTCACGTCCGGCCGCACTGGGGGCATCCCCTTGGGGTCTTCGGGTGTAGAGGAGTCACGTGAGAGAACAGGAGGCAGCTCTGGTTTTGAAGTTAGTGACGACACGTGGGCAGAACCAGGAAACGGCAAAACCACGGGATGTCACGACATGGACGGAACACGTGTCCACACGATATTTAGGAGCTACGTTCCATGCGTTAAACAGGGGTAAGGAATCGAGTGAGCCAGTCGGCCTCCCTCCTGACCCTAACTTAGTGACTCTCAGGAGTGTCGTGGGAAGGAACTTAGGAATTTGGGGTTTCTGCTTCCAGGCTGCAGCTTGCACCCCTCACCTTGAGCCTCTAATGCAGCTGATGGCGTGTGGGCCCAGCTCCAGCCATCCTGACGCATGTAGGGCTCTTACATGCGGGCTGTCTTCTTCAGAGAAGCTCTAGTTCGCAGAGTGGAGGAGGGGCACAGAGAGCTCCGTGCAGCCCCCAGCGGGGCGGCACCTCTGTGTCCACACATCCTCACTGGCACATTGTCGTGACCCAGAGAGCCTCGCTCACATCGTGGCGCACTGCTGGTGCGGCCTGTTCTGTAGGTCTGGACTCACGTATAATGACAGGGGTCCACCATTACAGCGCCATACGGAGGAGTTTCACTGCCCGAAAACTCCTCTGTGCCCTGCCCGTCATCCCTCCCCCCATCATCCCTCCCCTCCCCCACCCTGCCCATCATCCCTCTCCTCCCCCCACTCCCAACCACTGATCTCTTTACGTCTCCATAGGTTTTGCCTTTTCCAGAACATCATGTAGCTGGAATCCTACTGTCTGTAGCCTTCAGACTGGCTGCTTTCACTCACTGGCACGTATTGAAGATCCCTCCATGTCCTTCCCCGCCCTGGTAGCTCATCCCATTTTCCCCGCAGGATCACATTCCTCTGTCTGGCTGGACCACCGTTTATTTACCATTCACCTCTTGAAGGACTTCTCAGCCTCTGACGTTTGACAATTATGAGTAAGGCTCCCATCAACAGCCGCAGGCAGGTTTCTGTGTGGACGTGCTGTCTTCTCATTGGGTCAATGACCAAGGAGAGAAACTACTGGATTATATGATAAGGGTATGTTTCGTTTTGTGGGGAAAACCCGCCCCCACCCTCCCGGTGTCTGGGGTTGTCGTGTTCTGGGCTTTGGCCGCTCTGATAGGAGGGACGTCATGTTCTTTTAATTAGCATTTCCCCAGTGGCATCTGCTGTGACCTATCTTTAAATATGCATATTTCCCATCAGTCTGTCTTTTTCGATGTGGTATCTGCCCAGACCTTTTGCCCATCTTTTAATCCGAGGGTTTTGCTTTCTTATTGTTGGATTTGAATAGTGCTTCATATATTTTGGATCACAGTCCTTTGTGATGAGACCCCAAGATTGGAACACAGTGACCTTGGGGTCGGTGTTTTTGAAGAGCCTCCAGCCTGGACGCGAGAGCTGGCTGGGCCACTGGGAAGGAAGAAATAGGGTGACAGGCCGGTGGTCCCTGGAGGACCCCGTGGATTCATCGAGCGCTGCCCAACAGCTCACCAGCACCAAGGACCTACGCCCCGGGGGGCGGTCCCTGAGCACCTGCCGGCGCCTCCAGACCGCGGGGCTGGGGACCTCGAGCGTGACTGCACAGTAACTCACGCTCAGGAAGGGTGGCGGCGATGACTGATGCTTTGCAGGGGTTAATTGGATTCCAGGAACCGCTTCAGCTTCTCATCAGCACCGACCTGTCTGGCACGTGGTCAATTCCATCCTCGCCACTGAAAACTAACCTTCTCAAGGTTGCTGAGGACGTCCATCCCGCCACATGCAAGGTACCCTTCTGTCTTCGTATATTAAGGCTTTCGGTGCATTTCCTGGGCCCCCCTCCCTGCTGGAACGCCCTTCCCCCTCCACGTCCACGCCCCCCGGGCCCCGCCCGCAGCACCGCCCACCCTTCCTGATCCTGACCTTCAACCCAGTCTGCAAGCCTCTCCCTGTTACCTCCCCGTCTCCACCCACACGCCCCCTGCCCCCACGTGCGGCCAACGGCCCCCAAGAGTCTGTCTCGTCCCCCGGGCTCCAGGCGGCACATCCAAGTGCTCGCTTGACTTCTCGGCTTGAAAACGCACCCAGCGTCTGAGGCTGGACAAGCGCAGACGGATCGCTGCCTCCCGCGCCCTAGAGCCTCCGCGTCGGTGCTTGTCTTTGATGTAAGTCAGGCCGTCACTGTCCTCGGTGAAACAGGTCGATAACGTCCTGAGTGCTTGGAAGAAAACCTAAACCCCGAGGGGTGGCCCACCTGACCCCTTGGACTGGTCTCTGCCCCGCCCCCAGGGCGTGGGCCCCTGGCCTTGGGCGGTTCAGGCTCCGTGGCGGGGAGGGGCTTCACCACCCCCCCCTTAGGGAAACCCTCCCGGAAGCAGCATTTGCTCTCATGCCGGGTGTTGGTCTGTTCAGCCACGTTAACAAGTGCCACGGAGGCAGTGGCTTAAACACCGGAATCATCCTCTATCACAGGCTGGAGGCCGGGAGCCCAAAGTCTAGGTGCGGGGGGGGGGCTGCTCCCCCCGGGGCTCCAGGGAGGCCCTGCCCTGCCTCCTTCAGCTGCTGGGGGCTCTTGTGTCCTGCGGCTCACGGGGCTTCTCCACGCTAGGTGTCTGCCGCGGAGCCCCTCCCCCCCTCCCATAAAGACGCACACGGTCATGTATTGGATTAACTGGGGGTGACCCCCTCCTCCAGGTTCCTTGTGCCAGAGGAAGTCACGTGCACACGTTCTGGGGACTGGGATGGGGTCACATCTACTCTCCTGTGTGGACGGGAACATGAAGGAATCCCCACCCCTGGAGACACAGGGAAGGGTCCCTGCATGGCTTACAGCCATTTTGGCAGCGTGACATTTGAGGCAGCTTTTCTGCCGGTGCAGGAATATCCTCCATATGAAAAGATAAGCCCGTGGTGTTTGTCTAGCAAATAACACTTCCGTCTTCCAGGGCAGGAGGGGGGCCGGCCCGCAAGAGGAGGGGAGGTGGCAGGGGCGCAGGGCAGGCACAGCCCTGGCCGAGGTGACCTTTCCCCGGACCGAAGGAGCTGGATTGGAAGACCTGGGGGGCGGGGGGGGGGGGGGAGAACGGGTGCCAGCGACCAGCATCTGAATGGAAACCCCGAGAAGTTTCCGTGGTGAGGAGATGCAACTGTGGTCCTCTTCTCCCTCATCTGGAGTGGGATGCACTGACCGTCCCCCCTCCCCACCACCAATGACCATGGCCTCCAGGTCCCCCTTGAGTGGGGCAGCTGCGGAAAGAGGCAGGGGGGTGCCGTTCCCAGAGACCCTCCTGGGGGGTCTCCCTTCCTGGGTACATGTCAGTGTGCTGCTCAGGGGTCCGTTCTCTTGGGACCCGGGGCCCCCTCAGTGGCCCTCCAGGTCCAGCCGTGCTGCACCCAGCTCGTCCTTGGGGGAAAAGCCTACATCAGAAACAGTAAGATTAAAGGTCAGCGTACCCCGCCCCGGAGTAAGAGGGACCAGATCCTCAAGCGTCCAATGCAGATCCATTCTGCTCCCCCAAAGCAGGCAGGAGGTGAGTGTTCTCTTCCTTTTTTTCTTGCTGGAAAAGCAAAATGCAAATAAGTCCTCTGGGAAGCACTTCCTCATATTGAGATTTTGGGGTCACGTTCTGGAGCGCGCGGGGAGGACGGAAGGAAGCAGAGACGGAGGACTGGGGAGGATTAACCAGGCAAGTCCCTGATTCTGCCCCGGGTCTTCCGTGCAACCACGGCTCAGACCGTGGCCACCCTGGGCCTCTTTTCCTTTAAAACCCATAGAGATGGAGTGTGATCCAGTTTAAAAAAAAAAAAAAAGCACGAGTTTTAGAAACAGAAGTGCATTCCTACACTACCCAGCGGTGTGATCATGGAAAGTTATTTAACTACCGTGTTTCCTGAGCTGAAAGAAGTGGGGGATGTGTTGCTGGTCGGGTCGTTATCAACCTGGAGTCTGAAAATGCAGAGCCCGAACTCCTGGCCACAAACGCTGAAACAGGGCGGTCCCCTCCCCCAGCGACACAGGAACAGAGAAGGTGAGCCGTCTGTGACGGGGGCGTCCCGGCTCTCTGCACTCGGGAGCTAACTGTCTTCTTCCTCATCGACAGGAGCACAGCTTTCATGAACGCACGTTAGTGACTGAATGTGGAGGGAAGATGTAGACAGAATGTATCTCTCCCCAGTCATTTAAGGTGGGGTGTTGGAAGGTCTTATTTTATTTTATTAAAGAAAATTTTTTAATGTTTTCTATTTATTTTTGAGAGACAGAGAGAGACAGAGCACGAGCAGGGGAGGGTCAGAGAGAGAGGGAGACACAGAATCGAAGCAGGCTCCAGGCTCTGAGCTGTCAGCACAGAGCCCGACGCCGGGCTCGAACCCACGAACTGTGAGATCATGACCTGAGCCGAAGCCAGACACTCAACCGACTGAGCCCCCTGGGCGCCCCAGAAGGTTTTATTGTAAAGACCCTCTGAACACAGCGCTTGATAATCAAACCAGACAGAAAGGGTGGAGCCGTGGCGCGCTCTCACCGTGGTTCTGGGCATTTCTCCTCCTGCAGCCAGGGGCTTCTCCGGTCAGCGTTCGGGATTCTGAGGGTGCCCGGGGACGGTGGCACCTGGCTGCGTGCCTGTAACACAGCTGGAGCCGTGTCCTTTGGGGGGACACACGCGTCCTTGCTCCTGCCCAGACAGCCATGCCCTTTCTCTCCTTCCAGAGACTGTCAGTCAGAAATGCTCGGTTACACTGACCCCTCTTGGCACCGGCCGAGGTGAGGCTCCGGCCTGCTGGTCCAGGGCTGGCGAAGCCTGGACACCCAGCGGCTGAGTGGTGCTTTGCTCCGGTGGCTGTTCTAGCGGAGCAGGCCCCCGGGTGACTTCAGTGACTTCCGTCCCTGCCTCCCTCCCGGCTTCCAGGGGCTGCTCGTCATCCTTGGCTTTCCGCGGCTTGCAGACACGTCTTTCCAAGCTCTGTCCGTCTGTCCAGTGGCCTTCCCCCCTCTGTGTCCACGTGCCCTCTCGTCTTATGAGGACACCAGCTGTGTCGGATCCACTGCGACCTCACTCAGCTGATCGGATCCGCAAAATCCTCGGGTTCAGAGACCCCAGGTGGGCGTGGATTTGGGGGACAGGTTCAGCCCAACACCCTCTTGTGCCAGAGTTCCTTGAGTGTGCCCTGGCCATCACACAACGGCTGCCCCGCCGCGGGCACAGGGCTGGCCCTTTCTTAGCTCAGCACCTGAGTCTGGTCTCTGTGCCACCTGTTCCCGGGGCACTAGCCCTGGGCCAGCCTCACTCTCGTGCCTTCCAGTGAAAAGGTCCCAGAGGACTCCTGAAAGAGCAGGGGTGGGACTTTCCAGAGGGAACAAGGGGTCCTTTCCCTAAGAGGGAAGTGGATGGCGGGCAGCAAACACCAGGTGCCCACTGCGGAGAGGGAGGGTGACACCCCTTAGAAATATCCAGGGTGGCAGAGAAAGGGGGGCCTCAAAGGGCTGTTGGGGTGAAAGGGCCCCCCACTGCTCCTGGGCCTGACAGAATCCATTGAAAGGTGCTCAACACACGGAATTATTTATTATTTATTTATTCATTAAAGATAATTTATCGTCAAGTTGGCCAACATGCAGTGCATACAGTGGGCTCGTGGCTTCGGGAGTAGATTCCCACGATTCATCGCTTCCATACAGCACCCAGGGCTCGTCCCTCCTCAACGCCCATCACCCACGTCCCCTCCCCCCAGCCCCCCCTCCCCCCGCAGTTTGTTCTCTGTGTTTAGGAGTCTCTTAGGGTCTGCCTCCCTCCTTCCTCTCTGTTTGTAACTATTTTTCCCCCTCTCCTTCCCCCGCAGTCTTCTGTTAAGTTTCTCAAGATCCACATACGAGTGAAATAATTTAAATGGCCTTTAAGAGGGTTTCCGGCAGCAGAGAGGACAAAATGGCCCTGCAGACCCCGGCCCCTCCCGCCTCGGCCCGGGTGGGGGGGGGGGGCCTGGCTTTGTCTTTATCAACTGGCTTTGTTCCCGAGGTGCTTTTCTTTGTTTTCAAATAAATAAAGCTCCTCAGCAATGAAGTACCCTGTCACCACCTCAGCTGGCAGAGAAAGTCGAGGGGGGGGGGAGCAGGTGCGGAACTGGGGTGGGAGGCCTCTCCTTCCTCGCCCGCAGCTCCCGGTGGCCGAGTCCGGGAGGGTCAGAACCCAGAAGGTCCCCAGGCCGGCTGTGGAGCCTGCTGGCCGGCAGACTGCTGGGCTGCCTGCCCCTCCCCTCGCCCCATCCCTGCCTCTGCTCCCCTCTGCCCAGCGGTTCAGGTTCACCGGTCCCTCAGGTCTGGGGATCAGCTCACAATGAGAGTCAAGGTCGAAATCCTGGCTGGGCTGAGCACAGCAGGGGCCCTGGGAGCCCCCAGGCTGCGGGAGGGGGTGCTTTGCAGGTGGACAAGCTGGGGGGATCCGACTCCCCTCCAGAACCCGTGCTCACCGGGAAGGATACCCCTGAGAATGGGGGGGGGGCTCCTGAGCAGAGCAAACAATAAGGCTGTGCCAAGGTCAACCCCACTCCCGCTTGGGGAGCCAGTCGCCCAGTGCCCTGTATGGGGGGGGGGGCTGCGAGGTCCGGGTGACAGGGACTTAGCTGGGGTCAGGGCTGGAGCCCCTCCTCCTCCTCGGGCCTCTCCCTCTGGTCCCCGCTCCCTACCCCAGGGCCTCACCCACTGCCCGTGGTGGCTCCGAGGCGTCTGCCCAGGTCCCCACGAAGGACTGCGGACGGTGTCACCGGTCAGCACCACGCATCCCTGCCCGGTGACAGCCTCGCGGTCTGCCAGGGTTCTCCTGTAAATGGACAGGCAGAGTGCTGAGCCCAGGCGGGGGAGGGGCGGGACCGCTCCGTGGAGACAAGGGTTGTCAGGTGCCCAAGTGGGGGCAGTAAATGAACTGTTCCGCTGTAAATCAGGTTTATGTTTTACACTTTACATGTAATTGTTAGATTGCTCCAAAAATAAGTAACCGATAAAATGAATAATGGCCCAATTTGCCTCATCCCTGACTCAGTTTGAACAAAGAGCTGACACGGACTGTCGCTTTCACAGTCCTCATTTGGCAGTGGCAGACAAAAGGCTTTCATCCCCCTTGGTTTGGGATCCACTGCAAGGAAGGAGAGTGGGTGGTGAGTCAGCAGGAGGCTCAGAGCGCGCCCTCCCCGGCCCCCCTGCCCCCTGTTCCTCAGCCTCAGCCAGGCCGGCCCTCCACGCCGACCCCCTAACCTGCCCTGCTGTGTCCTGAACCCCGGCCCTGTCCTGCACAGTAGCCGGATCGGAACCTGACGGGCGCAACCAGGCACCTGGGCCAGTGCACGCACGGCCGCCCCGCCTCCAGCCATGCCTGCCTTCCTCCCCTTCTTGCGCTGTCCTACGCATGCAGCTCTGTTGGCTGTTTTGGGGGTGCTGCGGAGCCAGTGGGGGACCCCGGAGCCCATGAGACCTGATTCGTTTCCTTTTTAACTTTTTTTTAATGCTTATTTACTTACTTTTTGAGAGAGAAACAGAGCATGAGCAGGGGAGGGGCAGAGGGAGAGGGAGACACAGAACCGGAAGCAGGCTCCAGGCTCTGAGCAGCCAGCACAGAGCCCGATGCGGGGCTCGAACTCACCAACCATGAGATCATGACCTGAGCCGAAGTTGGGTGCTTAACTGACTGAGCCGCCCAAGCACCCCTCAATCTGCTCTTTTTAAAAATTTTTTTACATTTATTTATTTTTGAGACACAGAGAGAGACAGCATGAACAGGGGAGGGGCAGAGAGAGAGGGAGACACAGAATCCGAAGCAGGCTCCAGGCTCTGAGCTGTCAGCACAGAGCCCGATGTGGGGCTCGAACCCACGAACCTCGAGATCATGACCTGAGCCGAAGTCGAACGCTCAACCGACTGACCCCCCGGGCGCCCCGCCAGGGAGACCTGGTTGTCGGAGAGCCCCACACCCCACACAGCACGTCCCCCTGTAGGAGAGGATCGGCAGCCAGCCCCAGAGCCGTGGTGGGGCGGAGGCTGGGCAGCGTGTGCGCAGGCCCAGGTGGGCCACGGTTACTTAACTGGGTTTGAGTAAAACCTCCCCCCTCACTGTGGCTTTTCCGAGCGGCCTTCCTACGTCCACATGAGCTCAGAGCCGGCCGGGGGCCGCATGCGCACGTGCTGATACACGGGATGCGCAGGTAAGCCTGGAGCCAGGGCTTCCAGGGTGAAGAGCGCAGTCACCGGCCTCGCTTCCCCAGGAAGAGGGGACACGCGGCAGGTGTGGGGATGGTGACAGGTGCTCCTGTTTTCAAAATGCACCTGCTGCAGGGAGCTGGGCGGGGGTGGGGGGCTGGGCAGGGCGGGAGGGGGATCCTGAGAACTTGGCCCCAGAGCTGGGTCTTCAAGAGAATCTTGGCAAGACAGAAAGTGCTGGAGCGTGGAAGGGGAGGGTGGGCTTTGGGGGCAAAGAGGACAATGTGCACAAAGATCCTCAGGCAAGAAACCGTGGGTCGTGGGGCCTCATGGCAGGAGTTCACTGCAGGGAGGAGCTGAGCAGGCAGGGGAGGTGGTGGGGAGCTGAGCAGGTGGGGGGGTGGTGAGGAGCTGAGCAGGCAGGGGGGTGGACGGCACTGGGGAGGGCTCTGCTCTCCGTGCTGCACAGGAGCTGGGCCTCCACATCTGGGCACCGGGGAGCCACAGCGAAGCTAGAGAGAGAGCAGAGCACATTCAGCCTGGGCCCAGAGGAGGGGAGCTTTGCAGGGGCAGCAGGAGGCGGGGGAGAGCTGGTGAACCCTGAACCCAGGGCAAAGGTAGGAATGAGGACCAGGGAAAGATACAGATGCTCAGACTGAAAAATCTGTGGAAGTAGCTGCTGAAGTCAGCAGTGGTGACGAGACATGGACGAAATACACCCATCACGTGACGGGTCACACATGCAGTTGGCAGTCACGCAAACACACAGGCACACATCCGTCATCCGTCCGCGCCCCCCGTGCTCAGGTTTGGGCCTCTATTCTCAACCTTGCTCAATCCCAGGAACTCGGGAGATGAAGGCCTAGCCCGGGGTCCCCCGGGAGGTCGTGTTCTAGCCGAGGAAGCATAAGCAGGCAGGGGTCCACAGACCCAGGAGGGAGTTCTGGTCACACCCCAGGCCTGTGGGGCAGGGATCTGGGAGGAAGCCACCAGCTGGGCGAGGGAGCTGGAGGCACGTCCCTGGGAAGGCAGGGGTGGGCGGGGCAGGGGAGTGGCAGCGGGGCGGTCTGGGTGAACGGGCCTGCGCACCCTGAGGGGGGCATTCCCCCGGGCGGGAGGCTGGTCACAGGTCCTGGAGCTCCAGTGCTTCATGTCCATATAGACCTGAGCCATCTCCCACACGATGAAATAAACTCTCCGCACGTCCCTCCGGGCCACCCCGCTGCTCCTGGCTCTCCTGGGGCTGTGCACGGGGGATGCGCCTGCTGGGGGTCCCCAGAGCGGTCCCCACCCCCGCTCTCCCGGGTCCCGTGTCAGAAACGGGCCGGGGGGCCCAGCGTCCCACCACACCTGTCTGTGCAGGAGGCCGTTGGAAGGCTGTTTGGGGTGGCTCCTTTCGGTGGGGCTCGTTACTTTTACAGGGAACAATTTCTAACAATTTTCCTTGTCACTCAGGGCGGTTGTTACTAGCTGAGTTCCTCGGGCCGTTATACATACATTATCAGACACCCTCAACAAGCCCATTCTCCTGCGCTCCATGGCGGGGGGCACAGATGTGGGAGTTCCGCACCGCCTCATCCCAAGGGGTCGGGGTGGGGGCCCGAGCCCCCCGAGAGGCTGGGTCGGGTCCAGGGGCAGGAAGTGTGAGCGCCGCCCCCCGCTGCCTGTCCCCTTCGTGGTCACGGGTTCTTGCGGGGATTGCGCGTAAGTGACGTGGAGCCCAGGAGATGGGACGGGGCTCCCGTGCCGTCACGTGTGCGGGACCCGAGGCTGGTGGCCCCTGTGCCCCTGTGTCAGCGCAGCCAGGAGGCGGAGGCAGAGAGGCCAGCCTCCGAGCCCCCTTCCACGTGAGCTAAGGCCCACTTGTCTTGTGTGATTTGGTTTGTGTCAGGTGCTGGAGCGCCGGGGGCAGCACGCCACAGGGACGTCGGACTTCTCTTTACGGAGTGACAAGTGCCGCACGTGCTGGGGGCCATGGGAAGGGGCTGCGGGAAGGGGCTGGAGGGCATGTATGAGCGTGGGGGTGGGGACTGCTCCCTCCTGGAGTCCAGGGAGAAGGGCTTTCCGGGAGAGGACGCAAGTCCAGCTCCATGGAGACGGTCACAAGTCGGACTCAAGAAGGAAGGGTACGCAGTGGAACACTACTCGGCAACGAGAAAGGATGAAATCCCGCCATTTGCAACAACGTGGCTGGAACTGGAGGGTGTTTCGCTGAGTGAAGCAAGTCAGCGAGACAAAGACCGACATCATCTGCTCTCACTCACGTGTGGAATGTGAGAAACTTAACTGAAGACCAATGGGGGAGGGGAAAAGTAGTTACAAACGGAGAGGGAATCAAACCACAAGAGATTCCTAAAAACAGAGAACGAACTGAGGGTGGATGGGGAGGAGGGAGGGGGAAACGGGTGATGGGCGTTGAGGAAGGCACTTCCTGGGACGAACACCGGGTGCTGTGTGGAAGCGATGAATCATGGGAATCTACTCCCCAAGCCAAGAGCACACTGTACACACTGCATGTTGGCCAACTTGATGATAAATTATATTTAAAACAACAAAAAGGAGGGAGGCCCCAGGGAGTTGCAGGGAGCAGCAGACAGGCAGGGCAGAGCAGGACAGAACTGTCTGGGCAACGGCTCGGACCTCCGTGGCGACAGAGTCCCACGCTGGTGGGAAGCTGATCTCCACCCTCTATCACCACCGATCGCGCTTTCGTTTACGCAGCGCCAACCGTACGCCCAACGCTCTGCCAACACCATCACTCATGGAATCTCTCAGCAACACTTAGGCTCCCTTTCACGGGTGCAGGCGACATTTGGAAAGTTTGAGCGTCTACAAGAGTTATGGTGCACAGCTGTCCTGTGACTGAGCCAGGGCCCAGATCCTCCCGAGTTCAGAAAACATGAAGGCTGGTTACCTAGGAGTCGGTGGGGGAAACTGCAAAGGGGCAAGAAGAATTTTCCAGACTGATGGAAACACTTCATATCTTGCTTGGGTGTTGGCCATACAGATGAACACACACATCAGTGCTTACTGAACTCTATACCGAAGATCTTTGCATTTCACGGTGTCCTAAATCATCCCTTGATTGAAAACCAACAACGACATAGGTCTCGGATTGCCTGCGTCAGAACGAAATAAGCGCCCAGGACCTAGGAGATTCTTAAGTCTGGAAACCTGCGTGGTTGACAAACAGAATGAGCCATCAGTCTCCGTCCAAACTGGGGTAGGTTTCAGAAGAGAGGCGCACTGAAAACAATTACAGGTTGTGTTTTTGAAGTATTTCCTTGGACTAAGTGGGTTCAATGATATTCGTAGACACGCTGGAATTTTTTTAAACAATAGCGTTTTCCATTAGAATGTTAGCATTAAAAACATTTTCCATAAAACTCCTGTGCCCTTCCTCAAAACTGTAATTTTTGGGTTAGCACTTTAGAAATTGTTGACACCTTAAGATGCCTCCTCTCTGTTAGATCATAACATTTTTAATTGAGATAATTTTCTCTCTGCAGGTGCAGGGGGACCCGGGAAGCTCAGAGCAAATGCAGCTCTGCGGAGAACATGTTCACGGTTATCTTCTCTCCACGCTGAAATGTGTAAATATTTCACCCAAATGCAATTTGGAGACTGCCTTCTCGCTTCCATCCCGAGAAGGATTTTCTTTGACAGATACTCCAACAAGAGAAAAACTCATCAAATAAGTTGTCTGTTTTGACGTTGTTCTCATATATGATTCTCTTGAACGTGTCTTTACATTAGATGCGGCGAACTTGCAGATATTTGGGTTTTGTTCTGTTCCAGCACAAAATACTAACTTGCTTGATTAAATTTAGGGCTTCATTAAAGGGTGCTGTCTACCAGTTGAGCTATTATTCCAAAGCACAATTGTATCTTTCTTCTCTCTCTTTTTTTTAATTTTGAGGGGGGGAGGGGCAGAGGAAGGGGGGGGGAGAGAGAGAGAGAGAGAGAGAGAGAGAGAGAGAGACAGAGAGAATCTCAAGCAGGCTCCATGCTCAGTGCAGAGCTCAATCCCATGACCCTGGGATCATGACTTGAGCTGAAATCAAGAGTTGGACACTCAACTGACTGAGCCACCCAGGGACCCCAATCCTATCATTTCTAAACCAGATCCTCTGTGCTGTTGGGACTTGTTTCATTTCTCACCCCTCAACCTTGTGTCAGATAAATACAGTGTCCTCCTGTTTGCAAGTGTGCCGACAATAACTATAATTTCCTCAGAGGCTCCGAAGCTGGAGTTTCCAAGGTTAGCGCTATTGTCGTTAAATTGTCCGATGCCACCCAAAATTCAGAGGGTTTATTTATGAAAGTTTTCCTGCCATTGCTGGATGCTCAGATCCATTTACAAAGAAGCTCTCCAAAGGCTCAAGCATTTTCATGTTTTTTGTGGGTTTTTTAATGTTTTTATTTATTTTTGAGAGAGAGAGTGTGTGAGCAGGGGAGGGTCAGAGAGAAAGGGAGACACAGAATCCAAAGACAGGCTCCAGGCTCTGAGCTGTCAGCACAGAGCCTGGCATGGGGCTCGAACCCACAAACCGCAAGATCACGACCTGAGCCAAAGTTGGACGCTCAACCAACGGAGCCCCCCAGGCGCCCCGTGTTTCGATGTTTCCACAACCTTCTTCACAGCGAGCAGTGGAGCGAAGCCCAAACTGTCACATGAAAGGGCTTTTTAAAGTTCGCTTTAGGGGCGCCTGGGGGGCTCAGTCGGTTAAGCATCCAGCTTCGGCTCAGGTCACGATCTCACGGTTCGTGGGTTTGAGCCCCGCGTCAGGCTCCGTGCTGACGGCTCAGAGCCTGGAGCCTATCTTCGGATTCTGTGTCTCCCTCTCTCTCTGACCCTCCCCTGCTCACACTGTCTCTCTCTCTCTCTCTCTCAAAAAAAAATTCACTTTAATTCCACATCCACTTGCTACAGTGCGTTGCTCTTTCGTTACTTTAACTGAACACATAGCAATACGTGTGAGTTTGGCGACCTTCGCAGGATTTGATTGTGAGATTGTCTCGACTCGTTGGCACGGTTTTGAATGATGTGTTCCGTGCTACCTATTTCTCCATCATGTCTGCTCCACGCGGTTCTTACTGTAAGACTGTGGCCTTCGTTAGGAAGCTTCCGCTGCATTCGTATGCATATTATCACCACAATAAAACAAAGAACTTTAGCTTCATCCTCAGTGAATTTGCTAGTGCTCACAAGAGTCCCAAGTGCTCTGCGCCCAACAGGATGAAATTCTGAAAGCGGCATTTTTAGTTCATAAATTTGACTGAAAACATGGGACCATTCTCGGAGTTCACCGACTCCCCATCTGGCGTATCGGTTAAGATGGCCCCTTGGCCAGCAGGCAGAGTCCTTCTCGTGCTGGCGACTGAGGCGCCTGCCTACCACACGTGCACAAGTAGGATTCGAGTCTGAAGTGAGCCGACTGAGGTTGGAAGGATGGCCTGTATCTAAAAGAAAACTCATGCCTCCAAGCGTGAAGGGCAGAGACCCTCTGCGGCCACACGTGGTAAAATCCTGTCTTCGGGCCAAGTCTTCGACAAGCGACCACGGATGCTGGTGGTAGAAGCTTCTGTGTGGCCCGTGTCCTTGCGAGGGCCCACGGACTGAGTGGGCATTTTGTGCAAACTACTGCTTCAGGGTAATTGTAAAGACCTAGAGAAGGCAGTGCCCGGTTTTCAGTAAATGTGTGCTTTCATTATTTTAGCTCATTGCTGCCAAAGGGCTTTATTGCGAAAATGTAAAGGCGTTAGCAAACAATAAAATAAGCACTTGGTTGTGTCTCTATCCCTGCAATGAAGACAGGACCGTTTGCAGCGAGAGCTGCTGCTGCTCCCCGTCTGGATGCGCTGTGGCAGGGGCCCGGCCTCCGCCTCCTTCAAGTACGTTTGGCTTATAATGTCCCACCGATCCCACTGCTGCCGCCGGGGGCTTTGGGGCTCTGGGTGGCGCCTGGGCCACAGCACACCTGGCTGTCCACCAAGTGTGGCCCCTGCTGGGGGGCAGGAGAGGCAGGTGCGGGTCTGGAAAGGGCCTGAGGAGCCGGCGGGCTTTCAGCTCAGACCACACGTGAACGTAGAACTGCTCACTGCAGGGGCGCCTGGGGGGCTTGGTCGGTTGAGCGTCTGACTTTGGCTCAGGTCATGATCTCACGGTTTGTGGGTTCGAGCCCCACGTCGGGCTCTGTGCTGACAGCTCAGAGCCTGGAGCCCGCTTCGGATTCTGTGTCTCCTCTCTCTTTCTCTCTGCCCCTCCCCTGCTCATTCTCTCTTTCAAAAAAAAAACATTAAAGTATTCGCTGCCTGGCACATGCACCCCAATGTTTATAGCAGCACTTTCAACAATAGGCAACTTATGGAAAGAGCCCAAATGCCCATCAGCTGATGAATGGATCAAGAAGATGTGGTTTATATAGACAACGGAGTACGACTTGGCAATGAGAAAGAACGAAATCCTGCCGTTTGCAGCAACGTGGATGGAACTGGAGGGCATTATGCTGAGTGAAATAAGTCCGTCAGAGAAGGACTCCTATGTTTTCAGTCATGTGGGATCTTGAGAAACTTAACAGAAGACCATGGGGGAAAGGGAAGGGGAAAAGATAGCTCCAAACAGAGAGGGAGGCAAACCATAAGAGACACTTCAATACACATACACAGGGTGGACGGGTGGGGGAGGGTGGGTGACGGGCGTTGAGGAGGGCGTTTGCTGGGATGAGCCCTGGGTGCTGTATGGGATCTAGACCCCAAACCAGGAGCACGCTTCACGTACTGCCAGTTAGCCAACTTGACAATAAATTGTATTAAAGATAAACAAATAAACAAGTAAATAAATACAATTTAAATTAAATAAATACAACTTCCAGCCTCGCGTGTGGTGAGCGCCGGCAGACAGGACCGTCGCAGAGGCCAGGGGCGGGCGGAGAGGCGGCCCCTCCCAGACTGCACCTGCTAATTTTAACATTCGCCACCATACTCGGTTAGATGGTGACGAGCCCGGCAAACGTGCCAGACTAAAGGGCAAGGGCAGCAGGTGTAGACCAGGACGAAGGTCCTTGTTGTGGCTGATGTTTGTACGGCCCCCAAATCCATGTGTTAAAATTCTAAACCCCAACGGTTTGGTATTTGGAGGCGGGGCCTTTGGGAGGTGGTTAGGGCCTAAGGGTGGGTGTCCCGTGAGTGTACCAGTGTCCTCATAGGAGAGCGCAGAGGTCTCTCCCCCTCCCACCAGGTAGCGGGTCATTGCCGGATGCCACGCGCCTTGTCACAGCCTCCCAGGCTCCAGAACACGGAGCAGGAAGTGCCGGCTGTGGATGAGCCCCCAGCCTCCGTGCTCTGTGACAGCGGCCTGAGGGGGGAGACGGTCACCTCCTGGGGGGCCATAGGGTGTCCGTCTTCCATGAACACAGGAGCCGAGAGAGTCCATTTTCTCATCTCCTGTCCTCACCCGGCCCCTCCAGACCAGGTGGTTGGCCCTCTGCGTCCTGTCGGCCACCCCGATGCTGAGACAGACAGAATCCTGTCTTTGCCTTCCCTCAAGTCCACCCAGCACCCGCCTGGGCCCTGTGGCAGGGACCCCGAGTCAGCAATTCAGCAAGACTTCTGTGGTGCCCGTGCCCGTGGGCGCTTCCCTCCAGCCCCGTCTGGGGTGCCGTGTTCATTTGCTTCCTCCCCGCCTCCCGTCCCCGGCTCTGCCCACACACGCTTACTTTTGCAGAGAAGAGAGCCGCACACGGCTTCCCAGGGGGCTGCGGGTGGGGTCCTGGCCCACGGGACCTCTTGAGAGCCTCCCAGGCCAGTCCTGGCTGAGAGACGCCTCCGCGGCCACTTTATCAGGGGGTGGGGGCTGGAGGGCGTGAGCAGCCAGCCCTCTGCCCCACTCATACCACGATTTCTTACCTTCTCGACCTTGACTCAGGCCCCACAGGTTCTAGGCCAGTGGGACGAGACAGGAAGAGGGCTCGAACTTCCCCAAGAATGACTTGCCAGAGGTGCTGTGTACTTTATACCCCCCGGCAGAGAACTCCCCCCAGGGCTCCGGAAGGTGAGCAGCCCAAACCCCCTGTAGCGACAGAGGGAGTCCTCAGCGCTGCATGGGGTGGCCTGGGCGCAGCTGGCCCCTCACAGGCCGGGCCCCTGAGCCCAAACCTCGTGTCCTGCCCTCCCCGCGACCACCTGCCTCTCACTACGGCATCTGCGTCTCCACAGGCTCTCTGCGAGAGTGGGCTGGGCTGTCCCTGCCGCCGGCTCCCTCTGCCCACCCCGATATTGGAGCCCGGTGTCCTGGCCTGATCCGGGAGCTGCTCTTGCAGAGTCGTTCATCACACTGTTCCACGGATCCGGACTCTCCCGTCTGCAACGCGTCGTCCCCGAGGCCCCCCAGGGTGCCTGCTGCACCCCGGGCCGCCAGAATGGGGAAGCCCGAGGAGGGACACGGAGTCCGTCTGTCCGCCCACCCTCCGTCTGCTGGCAGACAGGACCCGTGGCCTCGTCTACAGGAAGGGGGCCGGAACCCGGCTGCCTGCTCCGAGTGCCGGAGCGGGAGGCAGCCCCTGTGCCCCCGCAGCATGTCCTGGAGCCGTGTCTGAGCTCAGGGCCAGGCAGGCCACGCGGCCCTGCTTTGGGGACGTCCCCTCCTCCTCCTGGTGGGAGGGGGGCTTCGGGTGCAGCCTTCTGGACACTCTCATCAGGACCCACGGCTCCTCCGGGGAGCACGGTTTGCGGGGAAAGGTGGTGTGCAGACACCGCGCCCTTGGGGGGTAGACCCCCCCCCCCCAGGTTTTGCAGGAGAGCAAGTTGAAGCCCAGAGGCGTTCTCTGTTTCTGCCCGGGCCACGCGGCAGCTTCTCCCCAGGGGAGCTTTGAACTCGGCGGGTCTGACTCCAGAACCCGATCGTCCTGGTGACCATCCATCCCACCTGCCCTCCCTCCCCAGCCCGCTCGGAGGTTACCCCGGCTGGGGCGGCGTCAGCCCTGCGCATGGGGCCCCTGGGGCCCCCTGCGCCCATGACCAGCGTCTGTTTATTTGTCTCACTCCCCCCTGGGATCCTGCCCCCTCACCGCTGAGGCACAAGCAGGGGACCCAAAGGAGGTGCAGCTCCCTCGGGGCTCCCCCGCTCCCGTGGACGGGCAAGGGAGTCCTGTCTGCAGAGGGATTGCGTTCCAGAGGCTTCTGCTGCCCCGGGAAGGCCACATCCTCGTCCGGCATGGACCAACTACTCACAGGGTGCTGTTCTCACCACAGAAAGTAAACCAGTACCTCCCAGAGGCACGCAGATGCGCATTGAGAGAGGAGTCAGAGCAGTTTGTCCAAATTATAAACGGAGGACTTTCCAGACGGCAATGCTTTGATCCCCACGCATTCTGCTATGTGCCAGCCTGCACTTTCCTTCCCTCCGTGGCCATCGGGTCTGTAAATGACCCAATAAACTGAACCGTCCTAGGAAAGTCTGCCCTTAACGTTTGTTTATTTGTTTCTTTTGAGAAAGAGAGAGAGAGACACCAAGGGAGGGGCAGAGAGAGGGAGAGAGAAACCCAGCAGGCTCTATGCCTTCAGTGCGGAGCCCAATGCAAGGCTCGAACTCACGAACTGTGAGATCACGACTTGAGCCAAAATCAAGAGTCTGACGCTTAACCCACTAGCCCCCAGACGCCCCCAGACTGCCTTTCATTCTGAGTGTACTTTGGTTGAGCACCTATCATGTGCCCGACAGAGCTAAACACACAGTCAGTGTTTGGGGCCTTCCAAGGAGTCTGGCAGAGGTTTACTGAACTCGTGTGGCCCAGACCCTGCCGCCAGGTGCGTGTGTGGAGACCTGGACTGCAGCCCGGACCGCTCGCGGAGGGGAAACGTGGCGGGCAAGCACAGAGCCAGTGCAGGGAAGGTGCTGCTCCTGCTCAGGGTTGGGCGAGGCCTTTAGTCTGACCAAGAGGGGGAGGCCAGTGGGGGCTGCCTGACGAAAGACCCCTCCCCACCGAGTGCTGAGACTGCAGGAGGCCCGCGGAGAATGAGCCCTGGAAGGTCTGGGGGTGACAGGCGGCGGAGGCCAAGGCAGGTGTGCCAGGCGGGGTCTGGGGGCCTACAGGCCCGGGCACATCCCCCGGGGGCCACGTTTGCCACAAGTCTGCCCCCGGGGGCTGTGGGGTCCGGGATCAGAAGCAGAGGTGGGCGGCGCCCCCGGCGGCAGAGGCAGAACAAACCGGACTGCTGTGACTTCGTTGCGCATGCGCGGGGCACCTGCTGTGGGGCGGCCTCGATGGGAGGGGCTCAGACCGGGTCTGGGATCCCCTTCTATGAGCGGGTTGTTTCAGGCTTAGTGGCTGGTAATCTGTGCGGGTCCAGCATTGTTATCCGGGACCAAAGCGGGGCTTCTCTTTACCTGTGTCTTTCTCCGGAGCGGGTGCCCCAGGCCCGGCAGGGGCAGGACGGGACTGGGGACAGCAGCCCAGCACTTTCCCTCTGGGAGTCTGGGGGTGGCCGAGGAGGAGAGGCCAGCCATGCAGCCCCAGGTGCGGCCAGCGTGGTTTGCGCGGGCTGGTCAGCTGTGGGGCTGCAGCCGGCCTCCCTCTGCGGCCACAGGGTGGGGGTGGGGTGGGGGGTGAGCAGCTCCGCCTGCACCGGCCTAGGAGCGCCCAGTGTCCTCTCGGCTGTGCCGGGCACAGGTCAGCCCGGAAGCTCGGACCTGCTGCACAGGAGGCTGGGCGGGCCCACCCCCGACAGGGCCCTTGAAAACACTCCCCCAGAGCTCTGCCTCTCCTAACATCGGTCCTGGGCTGAGAAGCGGCCGGGTGTGGGGTGCAGGGAGACTGGCCCAGGGTCACCTGTGCAGGGCCCCCTCTCCAGACGCAGGGTCCTGGGCCGGGCGGGCCTGTCCCTGCATGTCGGGCGGCAGCCGCTGCACCTGCAGAGCCGCCAGCTCCCGGGGCTGTCTTTAGAACCTCCTCGCCGAGTTCTGGAGAAGTGGGGAAGGATTTTTATTGTGCCACTTCAAATTAAAACCTCTCCATTTCGCGGAATTGTCAGCTGCCGGAGGAAATAAAACTGTTTGTCGGCTTAATCATGTAAACACGACGTCTGGAGATGGGTGGTGGCGAGCCGGAGGGAGAAAGGTGCTCCGGAAATGATGGGGCCCCATAACTTTCCGTCTGGAAGCTTCATGGAACGGCCTGAGCAGCAGCAGTAAACAGCTCAGGCAGAGAACAGGCCGTGGGCTTCTGGAGGGCCGGCCTGCGCAGGGGGCCCGTGCGCAGGGCGAGGGTCCCAGTCTACCCGCCGCAGACCCCGGCTTGAGCCACACATTCCTTACCCACAGGGGAGGCCAAGAAGCTCCAAGATCAGGGTGTCAGTACATTTGGGGCCCGGCACGGTCCCACTTCCTGGCTTGCAGGCAGCGGCCACCTGGCTGTGTCCTCACGCAGCAGAGGGAGACCCTGTGTCCAGGCTCATCCTACTAGGGCACTAATCCCATTCACAAGGGCCCCACCCTCACAACATCCCCAAGTCTTCCCTCCTGACTCCACCATATTGGGGACCAGGGCTCTGATATATATGTTTGGGGGGACACAGCCTGTGGCAGGTCACCAGGACAACATTTGCAAGAATGTCATCCTCCAACCCCCAAACAACTAAGACCTGCTGTCTTATCTGACGCATCCACAGGCATCTGTCTCTTGCCTCCAGGGGGTCGGGGGCTGAGGCTGCAGACCCCACTTGCAGGCAGAGGAAAGCAGGGTGACAGATGCCAACATGTCTGTGTCTTCGGGAGGATTGCCAAGCGGAGGGGAGAGCCTGGCCTCCGGAGGTGGATCCGGGCTGCGGTCCCCGCTCCGTTTGTCACCAGCTGTGGGATACGGGCCCCGTTATCTTTGAATTGCAGATACAGTCTGGGGTAGGTGGAGCCCATGGGACATCTGGGATCTATTTTCACAAAAGTAAGTGTGGTCCGTCTGAAGCTCCAGTGTGACCGAGCGTCCCGTGTGTCAGCTGCCAGTCCTAGGCCCGGGCCCGAGGGGGTGATTCCAGGCCCCTCGGGCGCAGAGCCCAGTGCAGGCCCCCTCAGCCCGGGGGTGGGACGTGGCTGCCCCTCTCAGTGCCCCGGATGCACAGGGAACAACCAGACAGCACACAAGGCGACCGGGTGGGCATGGGGATGGGGGCGGGGGTGGGGGAGGGCGGGCACGGGGGCAGGAGGCGGCCGTCTCTGCCACCGTCAGGCTGGGCCGAGCAGGGCCCCGCTCTAAGGAGGGGGCCGGGGGGCTGGACAGGAGCAGCTTCAGGCCCGGAGGATGAGTCTGGAAGCCGAGGACACTGCCTACTGTGTCCGGGGTGGTGACGGAGAAGCGAGCTCCGTGTGGGGACACCTTTGCCTTGGTTTTCAGAGTGGACAGGAAGTGAGGGAAGCAAGGCCCTGGGGGGCCGCAGGGTGGGGGCCCGAGGCAGCCTGGGAGGTGCCCTGGGGTGTGGTGGGGCGGAACTCAGCAAAGTGAAGACCACAGTGTCTGGGGAGGGTCCTGGGTCAGGGTGTGTAGGGGCAGAGGAGGGGTCAGCCCAGGACCTCCAAGATCACCAACGGTGCTGTGGGGTCCAAACGTGGGACAGAAACTCCAATGTCACGGCCCAAGGAATGGGCTGCCTTGGGACATGGTCCCAGGATGAGTATGGTCGAAAACTGTGACTTGCTTCTGGCCCAGACCACAGGATTCTGCGGGCGTCATGGAGCTTCCTAATCTTTGAGCTCAAGCTCATTAGAAGGGAGGTTATTCTGGCTGGGCCTGGCCTAATCAGGTGAAGATTCTTCCACGAGGGGCCAGGCCCTTCCCGAGTCGGGAGCCCTCTCTCCGGCTGGCTTTCAGGAAGGACACCACTGTGAGCTCAAGAGCTGCTGTGGGGGCTCAGAAGAGGACCCTGCTCTCAGATGAGACCCCCAGACCACTGAAGCCTTGATTCAGCCCCGGACCCCCGGCAAGTAGGAGATGCTAAGCGGGTGCTATTTAGCCTGAATTTGTGGTGACTCGTCAGGCAGCTCGTCAGCTAACGCACAGAGTCTCCTGTCCCCGGCCGAGGGACTTCCTGTCTGCGTGGAGGGCGCACCAGACCACTGGCCTCGCAACGTGGAGTCTGTGACTCCAAGCCCCTGGACAGACTAGATGGACTTACTTTGTTAATTAGAATACATTCCGTGCAAAGCACATCTTAGAACCAAAACACAGGTGGGTGACGCCTGCCGTCAAGGAGTGGGACAGGAGGGGCGATCAGATGTCAACCGTGGACATGTGGTGGCTACAGTATGCCACAAACAAGGCCCGGGGTGCAGGGAAGGAACCTGAGGGGTGGCTCCCCGAGGGCTTCCCGGAGGAAGACACGGCTTAGCGAAATTAGCGTCATGGGATAGTGTTTTGACTCTGAGTGGAGGATGGAGGCGAACCTTCCCTCAGGGTGACCCGGGTGCGGGCTGGGCTGGGCTGGGACCGGCCCCCTGTCCCCAGCAGGCGTCCCTCTGACTCCTGTGCCCACACAGAGCAGGACGCCCCCCGAACGCCACGCCCTCATTTCAGGCTTGAGCAGGGGGAGCAGGAGGAGGGAGGGGACAGTGGGAAACAACGGAGAAGAAGGCAGGCGACGGCGTGGGACGGGGCTCTTGTCCCTCTGACGTCGGGGACGGCGGTGCGCCCACCCAGCCGCTGCGGCGAGACGCCACTCACGCGCCGGCCCCGGCTGCGGCTACCCCTGCTTCCTCTGTCCCAATTAAGGATCGAGTTTACACCGGGATCGGAAAGGTCCCCCTGCCCCGGAGTTCTCTCTCTAAACAAGGCGCGGTTCTGCCCGGCTCCCTGCACAGCAGGGAGTTTGCATTTTTAATGTTCGGTGCTGCATGAATTGATTGAAATTATTCTGATTTGCATTTTTGAGGTGGTCAGCCACCAGAGCTATTTCTAATTCCCATTTCTTAGAGAGACAACCCAGTCATAAGCCCTCCTAATGAGCCACGGAGGACCGGGGATTGGGAGCAGCCGTCGGAGCCCTGTTTTGGGACGTTGCTCTGGGGACAGTCTGCTCTGTGTGGGGAGGCTGGCGCTTGGGGTTCATGTTGACTCTCCCTCCAGGAAGGGGTGCAGTCTTTGCACTGGGGAGGGGTACGTGCAGTCAGACAGACTGCTGAGGTCAGAGGACCCCGGTCCTGGGTAGGGCACGACTGACTGCACTTCCGACACCGCCATCAGCAGTGCGGGGACCTCCAGGCCACCCCTGGATTGTTAAGTTGCTAGAAAGACTCAGAGCTCACGGTAGTGGTGCACTCACATGCGTGGTCTGTAGGGCAGGGGTGCGCCTGAGGACCAGCCCAGGGCAGAGGCCCTCGGGGCACAGGCCGGGCAGTCTCCACACCCCAAGTTCACACTGTCCTCTCCCTGTGGGGACAGGACACACACACACACACACACACACACACACAGCACCGCGGTGTGAAGCAGACACCGAGGTCACCAGCCAGGCAGGCTCACCTGACCATGGCGTGGGCACAACTGACAGAAAGATAAGTGGTCGGGGCCCACGGTTCTCAGTCTCCAGGTCGGGTGACACCGTAGGACCCACGTCCCCCCACCCAGCCCCAGGCTGGTCCTTCTGACGTGGTCAGCTTCACCTTAAGCAGAGACCCCTCTATCAGGACGACACAGGTCCCTTCTGAAGCCACCAGCAAGGGCCAGACCCCTCGTAGGAGAAGCCAAATTCGGTGCTTCGTGGGCCTGCCTGGAGCGCCCCCAAGGCCAGCCCACACCGCCCCGCTCTCTCTGAAGGACCCCAGGGCCCACAGACAGTATCTGGGGATGACCTGAGAACCGGCCCTCAGCCTGGTGAGCTGGCTGTGGGAGCAGCTGTGGGAGTCCCGGTGCTGGACAGGAAGCCAGGCCGGGGGCGGGGGCGGACACCGGCAGTGACTCTGGCCTGCACGGCCGTCCATCTGCCCGCCCCCGCCCGTGCTCTGTGATGACAGGGGCCCGACCAATGACCCAGGCCCAGGCCCGCCCACCTCTGCAAAGTCCGTAAGCCACAGGGGACATACAGTCCTAGGTCCTCGGGGGCCACCGCTCAGCCTCCCAGAGGCGAAGACGACCTTTATATTATCAATACCTGTATCTGTGCCCGCGCAGGATCTCCCCGCCCCCGACCATCGCTCCCCCCGCCCCCGCACCAGCCAGGTGTCTCCTGCAGGCAGGGCCTTGCTCCCCGCTGCACCCCCAGGTCCTACTAAGTGTGGGCACATAGTTGGGGGTTTGTCCAGATACAGGAGGGGAGGGAAGGGGTCCGGGGCGCCTCCTGCATGTCTGACATGGGGGGTCTCACAAGGGGTCAGAGGGAAGGTAGAGAGTGGACCCCGGCGAGGGCTGGGGCTTCTCTCCGTGCAGCCGGGTCGTTCAGCACGCCCAGCCCACATCCGGCCAGGCCACCGGCTTGTGGGTGCGGGTCACACCCTGCTTCTGGGGAATGTGGACTGGTGGTCCCAGGGAGGGTCCCAGAGGGGGAGGGTCCCAGGGAAGGTCCTGGAGGGGAGGGTCCCGGGGAGGGTCCTGGGGGGGGAGGGTCCGGGGGGCACCAGGGGGGTGATCCTGGGGAGGGTCCCAGGAAGGGGCTGCCATCCATCACGCAGATGGGTTCTTCCACTCGTGTCCCCAGGACACAGACCGCAGAGCTCTAGGAAGGGCTCTGGCTTCGGGGTGCCAGGCCTCGTACAGCCCTGTAACAGGAGGACCCCAAGCAGGACTCGGGGTTCCCAGCACGCCCCCTGCACGGGGGCGTGTCCTCTCAGCCTCCCTCAGTTTCCAGAAGGTGCTATGTCATGGCTCCTTGGTCACCGCGTGAGGCTGAGTGGGAGGGTGCATGGACCACAGCGGGGGGATGGTGCTGGCTCAGGACCCTCCACCGTCTCCGCCGCTTCTCCCAGCTCGAGCCCCCGAGGCCTGTCCTCCCACGGAGACCCTCATGTCTCCGCACCCTTAGTCTCCCCTCCCCTGGAAGGTGGGCCTGCTTGGCTTCTGAGTGAGTCAGACATCCTGAGCTATTGTGCTTTCCTTCTCGTTTGTTTTTAAAAGTCTCTGGAGCCCAAAATAGCATCATCTTCCCTGGGCACATCAAGGCAATTTATGAGAATTTGCCTGTTTCTCCAGCACCGATGTCAGAACGCAGAGCCGCGTGGAGACCCTGCCTGCAAGCAGCCCGCGTCCAACCTCCCTCCTGGTTAAACCAGCCCCGTGCTCCCAGCCGGCTTCTCCCAAGGCGCAGGGGAGAGCCTGGCGCTTAGCTTCCCGAACACGTTCGTCATCGGTGATATTTAACAACAACGAAAGGAGATGTCTGCTCATTGGGGGCTTCCCTAGAAATGACTCCCATTGATTTGCCACCGGGTTTTATGGTGACAGAGGACAGTGAGTGCCAGACGGCCCAGGGGGCCTTTCCTGCAGGACAGACGGGGTGTGACAGCCCTTCCCCAGCCTTGGCCAGAACGGCCGGCGCTGCCGCCTGAACACTCATCCCGCCAGTTACCTCCCCACAAGTTCATCCAGGCACCCAGGGGACCGCCGCTCAGCACCCTCGGGGAGCCAGGCTGTGAGTGGTGACTGCCATGTCATTTCTGTGACCCCCGAATCACCCAATAAAGAGGAAGAGCTTCCTTGGGGTGCTGGGGGGACGGGGCTCAGCAGGTTGGGTATCTGACTTTGGCTCAGGTCATGATCTCATGGCTCATGAGTTCAAGCCCTGCATTGGGCTCTGTGCTGACAGCTCAGAGCTTGGAGCCTGCTTCGGATTCTGTCTCCCTTTCTCTCTGCCCCTCCCCTGCTCATGCTCTCTTTCTCTCTCTCTCTCTCTGTCTCTCTCTCTCAAAAATGAATAAAAATTAAAAAAAAGTAATTAATTCATGGAGCCTGGGTGGCTCAGTCGGTTGAGCGTCTGACTTCGGCTCAGGTCACGATCTCACGTTTTGTTGAGTTCGAGCCCCGTGTCGGGCTCTGTACTGACAGTGCAGAGCCTAGAGCTGCTTCCGATTCTGTGTCTCCCTCTCTCTCTGCTTCTTCCCTGATGATGCTCTGTCTCTGTCTCTCAAAAATAAATAAGTATAAATTTAAAAAAAAAAAAGGAAGGGGGAAGAGCTTCCCCAAGTGGTGTGGACATCACCTTTGTGATGATCAGACCACTTGCTGAGGCTTGCGTGTTCCTGGGGGAGCCGGGAAGGACATTTGCGGGGACCAAGTCCTGCCCTGGAGGTAAAGATGGGCCAGTGGAAGGAGCAGATGAGGAGGAGGAGGAGGAGGAGGAGGAGGGAGATTTGGAAGAAGATGGAAGAGAGGGAGGGGGAGGGGAGGCCCGGCCGTGGGCTGTTCTAGGATAAGGACACAGGTGCGGAGGGCACGTGGAGGGGAGACACGTCGCCCCACAGGGAGGCCGGGGAAACGTTGTAGAGGATGTGACACTGAACTGAGTCCGACAGGACCAGGGAGCAGGAGCTCAGGGAGGAAGAACTCTCCAGCAGGGCCAATGGCCACTGCAGAGGCCATACGGACAGGAACTATGGGGCAGGGCCACGGCAGGGTGGGGGTGGGCGGGGAGGGAGAGCGCCCAGAAACTAAGGAGGCTGGGATGCCGAGACAAGGGTCTGCATTGTGTCGGAGTGGCAGGGAGCAGTTAGATTTTTAGCCAGGAAGTAACATCGCCATGGCCACCATCCATGTCCCCGTAACCCAGCAAGTACCCGCTCTGTGCCAAACACCATTCCAAGGGCCTCTGGTGACTCATCCGCGGCTCAGAACTCCCAAGAGGTAGACTCTAGTGTGAACCTCATTTTCCAGAAGCAGAGAAGGGTAAGCAGCACGCCCAAGGACACACCACTGGTGTTTCCTGTGCAAAGTCAGAGTCTGAAACCAAGAATTCGGGCCAGAGCCCGAACCTGAGCCATGGCTGTCTATTGTGGCATGGATCTGGTTTGCCCTTGACCTTCCACGGACGCCTTGGCTCCTGGGAAAGGGTGGGTGCGAAGGGAACAGAGTTGGCTGCAGAGAGTTCCAGAAGCTCCGACTCCCAGGGTCCCCTGTCCTGCGGTGTGTGGGGATCTTTTGCTTCTGACATCAGAGCCTGGACCCCACTTACTAGCCACATCCATTCTTGCGGACTCTGTCATCCTATTAATCATGCTGGTGGAAATCAGAGTTTTTTCCGCCAAGAGTCTGAAAGCTCCATTTTCAAAAGATGCTTCTCATTGTACAAATGAATAGCCATCTCCTTATGAAGCATTCTGCTTTGAAATTCTGGGATGAAAGGGCTGAGCACCAGTGATTGGAGTGGTGGTAATAATGGTAACAATAATCATGATCATCATACTGAGCGATGATTTTATTTTTGAAGTTAGGGAGGGCTAATTAGTGCCCTCTGACTTCATGTTCCAACCCCATGCCATGCTCTTCCTAAAAGCCAGAATACCATCCGGCCGGGGAAAGTGGCTCCTGCAGAAAGAGGGCTTTGGAAAATTAATGCTCTCACCTTGAGCTTTCTCTTCCCATCCCTGGGCCTTTTGAAGATCCAGCAAAAATGCATTCATGCCACAGAGGAGCCCCTGGGACCACCAGCGACTTCAGCGTGTTAGAATCCAGGACAAATTCTGTAGCAGGTCAGGGGCACGTGTCTCCCTCGCATTGCTGGCCTTGGGACGCCGTGGTTTCTTTCCTCCCCGGATCCAGGGAGATCCCTCACCTTGGGCGGGTCAGTAAGGGCCTCCGACAGTGGTGTGAGCATAAAGACTCGAGGCCTCCCGTACCTGGGGTGGGACAGAGGGGAGAAGTGGACCCCCATCCCCGGGGAACAGCCAAGCCCATCACGCAGGATGTCCGCGGCCGCACTGCCCTCCTCTCTCTGACGTCTGCCTCCACTGCTCGCTGGGGACACAGGAGGCTGCCTGCCGGACAGAGACGGCACAAGATGCTCACACCAGTGGGCCATCCTGGTGGAGCTGCAGAAAATCAAGGGGAATCTTGACCCAAAGAGAAGGAAAGTGTGATCATATCCAAAGTGCAATCGGATCTGCAGCCGGAAGACCCACCTGGGCACGCCCTGGACAGAGCAGGCAGGGGGGTCCTTCCCTCTATGCGTTTCGTAACTAAGCCCCCTCCAGCCGGGTTCTGAATCCGCGTAGGGCGGCCAGAGGAGCAGGCGGTGACAGGAAGGGCTGCGTAAACTCCTCCTGGTCCTGTCCCCGTCCGCTCGGACCGCGGTCTGGGGGCTCAGACGAGGGACCTGGAGCTCGCCCAGTGCTGGAGCTGGATGTCCAGGGTTCTGCTCTTGGCACAAGCCCTCCTCCTGGCTTCTCGCTGGGCCCTCGCATGGCAGGGGGAGCGAGCAAGTGCCAGGGTCTCTCCCATCCCTGAAGGGCGCTCCTCCCAACGGGGCCCCATCCTCCATCCTCGTGACCTGATCCCACACCGATCACCCCTCCCAGGCCCCACCTCCCAATACCATCGCACAGGGGGTGGGGGACAGGGGGTAGCACATAACACCTCCTGATGATCAGGTGACGTCACCGGCCTGAGGCCTCACTGCTGTTAAGCGGCTCAGCGGAGCTCCGGGCCTGGCTACTGGTTCTTAACCACTGAGTCTCTATTTCCTTTTTCCTCAAAAACAATTTTGTTGCTGATGTAAAGAACATGTTCTATTAAGAATGAATAGCATTTCCAAATTAAAAATAAATTGCGTAAGACATCTGGATTCTCCTATCTGTGTCTTATTCCGCTTTCCAGTTGCTTTGGTTAAATCCTATGAAGAAAACTACGTATTTGGCCTCCAACACATGTAGTCAGGACACAGCCTTTTCAGACCATTGTGGGCGTCTTGTTTGATGCTACCCTGAAATCTGACAAGCGATGGCTTCCTAAAGGTTAGTTGCCAGGAGAAATTCCATATCCGTGCCTTTCGCACCGCATTAAATTAGAATGTCTTGGTTTTCCTTGCTTTGGATGACTCTCTCACCCAGGCATGATTTTTTATTGAGCTTTTAATTTTCATTCCAGAATAGTTAACATATAACAGCTTTATCAAGATAGAATTCACATTCCACACAGCCGTTCGATGTGTCTGATTCAATGGTTTGTGATGTAGCCACAGATATGCACAGCCACCCCCACAGCGACTATTAGAACAGTCTCATCGCCCCCCAAAGAAATCGTAGCGTTTAGCTGTCTCTCTCCTATCTCACCTCCCGTCCCCGCTCCCCTCCCCGAGCTCCCACAGCCCTAAGCAACCAGCAATGTGCTCTCTGTCCCTATAGATGTCCTATCTGCACAGTTTACATCAATACACAATACAGGGCCTTTGTCCGGCTCCTTTCTCTGGAATGACGCGCACTGTGGAGTGGTCAGCGCTTCATTCCACGGCTGAGTGCTGCTCGGTTGTGTATCCGCTCACTTGCTGGAAGGCTCTTGGGTTGGGTCCTCCTTTCGACTGCTGGGGTCCTGCCGCCAGGAATATGCACGGGCAAGTCCCACTCATTCTTAGGACCCCTGGCTGGCTGTCTTTGATGCCTGAAGCTTTTGATGTGGGGCCCTTGATTGATTGGGTCCACACAAAATATACAGTCCAAGTTAGGACACTTTTCCCTAACATTTTTAAAAAATTAATTATTGAGAGACAGAGAGAGACAGAGTATGAGCATGGGAAGGGCAGAAAGAAGAGAGACACAGAATCTGAAGGAGACTCCAGGTTCCGAGCTGTCAGCAGAGAGCCTGACGTGGGGCTCGAACTCACAACCCGCTGAGTATCCGGGGCTTGAGGTCTGACCGGGAGAGTCTGGGCCTGACGCATGCCCGGTCTCCCCGCCCCTGATCCCAAGTCCATGTTCCAAAGGGACGTTTGTCCAGTCTGTGTTTTCTGGAACTCACTAGAATGAAATAGAGGGCGTCCTGAGCAGCGACCTCCCTTGTCTGATTCAGCAGCCAGAGAGCACATTTTGGCTCAGTGAGCGGATGAATTTAAGAATGACTGACCCTAGGCGGCTGGGCACTCTGCCTGAAGGGAAGCTGACCCAAATGTGTGTGCGTCACCCTCTTCCCGCCCGGCTCTCAGGGCACAGCTGGATGGACACCCCCCGCGGCACTTAGCGGATCCTTAGGTGGGCACTCGATTCCGGTTGAGTGAGGGATCACGCTCATGCCTGCTTTCCGACAGTATTATTCTGCTGACTCTCTTCAGGGACCTGAGTGCCACCCCCACAGCGGTTCACAGGGCCATGTGCTCCTGCAGGACGGAGGTCTAGGAACGTCCTTACAGACTCGAGCCCCTGAGAGCAGACAGAGCTCAGGAGCTGGGGTGGGGAGGTGCTCAGCGCCCAACAGTAGCCGGCCGGTGACCTTCAGAAAGTTGTCAATGGACAGTCAAGCATTTGTGTCTGTACCTGCTTCTCGTCTGTTTCCATCCTGAGCTGTGAGTCCCGTGAGGGCAGAGGTCAGGTGTGTTTATCCTACCAGAGTCCAGAGGGCACCTCGGGCCCAGCCCCATAAATGCTTGTCGCATGAAGAAACAGTGAATAAATAGTTAATGTCTCTCTTCACGGGGCACCGATGCCACTGACTGGGCTAGTGGCTAATGATGGAGACTGTGAGCCCCGTAGGTCATCTAGTTTAGTCTTCTGGGGCACCCACCCCCTTTACGCCCCACTTTCAGGATGTGAGGACCGCTCAGGGGAGGCTGTGACTAGCCTCACACCGTGCGGCTGGGACGTGGCAGGGGCAGGACTTGGATTTACTTGTTTCTTAAAAAGCAAACAAACGAACAAACAAACACACGACCCCGTGTTCTGCCTACCGCAGGCTCCCTCTTGTCGGATACAAACGTCCTCTGTGGTGGGGGAGGGGGAGGGGGAGGGGGGCTCCGGGAGTGTCGTGGGGAGGAATTCTAGCATGGTGGCTCCGAGAAACGAGATCCTGGATTGCTACCGACGCTTTATATAGCTGGGAGGAACGAACCTTCTCCAGCTCGTCTGGGAAGCCGGGGGCCTGATTCAGCTTTTAAACACCTGCTCCCGACACCGCAGATCTGTGCCGCCTTCTCCGGGCCTTTTGTCGGCTCCTGTAACAGAGGAAATCTCGGGGGCAGGCACCAGACGCCAAGCCCAGAGCCAGGAGTCACGGTCTCCCAGGAGCCTCGGTATTGGCCCGCTCTCTCTCCGTGAAGTCTTCAGAAATCCTAGAACAAAAAGCGGAGGAATCCTCAGCTGCACCCCACCCCCACCCCAGGTCAGGCGTTGGCACCTGTGAAGTTAGTGTGGTCCAGGATGCGCCGTGGGTGACGCAAAACCCATGTGGCGTGTCCCTGGGTAGCCTGCCTGCTCCGGATCTCTGTCCCCGTCTTTGACTATAGCACTGAGTGGGGGCAGTGAATTTCGTCCCCCGTGGAGAAGGACTTGTGCCCCGGTTTTCCCAGCCTCGCGGGGAAGCACTGACCTGCTCCCTTACATTTGTCCAAAAGTTATAGGAAACTGGAATAAACCACAGCTTGACTTGAGACTGAATTCTGTGTCTTACTTACGAGAAAGGCCGCGGGCAGGCTCAGGCGTGTCCCCACCATACCTCGGGGGCCCGGACTACTGCTATCCACTCCTTCTGGAACTCTCGGCTTGTCGCTTCCACCCACACACCTGTCACCTCGGGTTTATTACGGAGCTGCTGCATCTCCGGCGGCCCGTCTGCAGGCCAGGAGGGGACGAGGAAAAGGAAAGCAAAAGGTATGTGCTCAAGGGCCCGGCCCTCTCCCGAAGAGCTTTGCGGGAAGTCCCATCAAACCACGTGTGCCTCCGTGCTGCTGGCCAGAAGTGCATCCCAGGCCCTCCTAGGTACAAGAGAGGCCGGGACCTATAGGCTGTTGGCCTGGCACATTTGTCACCAGCCCACCCCCGAGCGCCACCCCAAGTTCCGCTAAGAAGGAGGAAGGGGAGAGTGGATACTGGCGAGCCAGCTGACAGCGTGTAGCTACAACCACACTCTCTAGAGGGCTAAACGACATCGAGGATTTCGTACAAACGCATTTTAAAGGTGAGACTCAGGGACCGGCTTCCCTGTAGAGAAGAAAATCATGACCCAGCGGTTCGGGATATTGCTGCCTTGAATCCTTGTTGCCTATTAGGGGTTCTGCTTTTTTGACACATTCAGAAAGCAGGGAATGAAACGGAGGAGAAGTGGCTTTGCCCCAAGTGTCCCCCGTGTGACACGCTACATAGGGCCTTGGCTTTGAGCAGGCCCAGGCTGGGTCACAGAGTCACCCTTCCCTGCTGGGTGATCCCTCTTTGAACTACATCTATGTGCATATGTATGCACGTCGGCCCGGTGTTTAGGCGGCCTGCCCAGATAGTCCGCTCCCGCAGCGCTGAAATGCCTTCGTGCCAACTGGAAACAGCCTCGGACCTCTTCCCGGCACCGCCCCACCTTCCTTCAGCGTCTCCCCGAGAACCGCTGCTTGGCTCCGTGGCCACGGCCAGCCTCCTCTCCTGTGCTTAACATTTTAAATGTTATTCGCAACCACGATGATATTATCAGCCTCTCCAGGTTGTTGTGGAGGTTAAATGAGATTAGAAATGTAAAATTCATCATGGCGGCTGGTGCTTATAGACTGGGGTGAATCTCGGGCCACATGGGAGCAAGCCAGCCAAGTATTTGCTCTGCATCAGGGCACTCAATAAGTGACATGTCTTTCTCCCTCCTTGGCATGTTCCGGAAGCCTCTTCAAGCCAGAGGATAACAGCTTAGACAAGGCATCATTAGAGGAAGTGGCTTTTCTGCTCCATTACTCTCTGGATTGGCTGTAAACAGCTCTGACGTCACCTGAGCTGCTTTGGGGAATGTGGGGTCCAGTGAACATTGGCCAGAAAGGGGGGCCATAGAAGGGTCAGATGCTTTTTGGTGTGTTAAGAAAGGGTCTCTCAGGAGATCCAGAGCAACAATAAAATTCTTAAAGATGATGATGCTGCTGCTGCTAATGGTGAGTGACCATGGTGGTGATGATGGTGATGATGGTGATGGTGATAATGGTGATGAAGGTGATGATGGTGGTGATGATGGTAATGAGGATGATGGTGGTCAGTATGATGTTGATGATGATGGTGGTGATGATGGTGATGGTGATGGTGGTGATAATGATGATGATAACAGTGAGTGACTATGGTAGTGATGATGATGACAATGGTGATGACAGTGATGATGATGATGATGATGGTGGTCACTATAATGTTTATGATAATGGCAATAATGATGGTGGTTATGAAGGTGATGATGATGGTGGTGATGGTGGTGATGATGGTGATGAGGATGATGGTAGTCACTATGATGTTGATGATAATGGGGTGATGATGGTGATGATGGTGGTCACTATGTTGATGATGATGGTGATGATGGTGATGGTGATGATGGTGGTGGTGATGGTGGTGGTGATGATGGTGATGGTGATGATGGTGGTGATGGTGGTGATGATGGTGATGGTGATGGTGGTGATGATGATGATGAGGATGATGGTAGTCACTATGATGTTGATGATAATGGGGTGATGATGGTGATGATGGTGGGCACTATGTTGATGATGATGATGATGATGATGGTGATGGTGATGATGGTGGTGGTGATGGTGGTGATGATGATGATGATGGTGATGATGATGGTGGTCACTATGATGTTTATGATAATGGGGATGATGATGGTGGTTATGATGATGGTGGTGAGGAAGGTGATGATGATAGTGGTGATGGTGATTTTTCCTGACTAATCACAGCTCCTCCCTCTAGATGGAAGTATAATCTCAAAAGATGTCCTGTCTGGTTATCTCTACAGCTCGGGGAAGCAGATCACCCCCACCACCAGTTGTAGCTGACAAGTGTCTGTCTCTGTGCTGCTAGCCTTAGGCAGGTGCCCGCCTGGCTTGGACAGGTGGTATAATCTAGTCCCCAGTCTTGTCAGCCTAGAAATCCAAAATCTACCTAGAGTTTGGAGATGGAAAAGGAGTGCAGACTCAGCATGCCAGCCAGAAAACACCCTCCCTCCCCTGGACAGATTCTGGCATCGTCAGATTTAGGGGCTCAGTGGTAACGGAACACAAACTAACTTCTTAAATCGTTGACATCTACTGGTGAGTTTCGTAGACTGCAGGAGGGTCCCAAGTGGCACGTGTCCCTCCCTGTCTGAGGTTCATGTTTGCTCAGCCCACCCACGTCAGTGCAGCCATGTTACTTGCCTTGACCAGTGAAATGTGCACAGAAGTCACATGTGTTCCTTCCCAGCAGAAGGTTTAAAGGGCCACCGTGAGGCTCCACCATGAGCCCAGGCCTTGTATTAGTGACCTGAGGTGTCCAGTCAGAGCAGCTCCATCGGGTTGGGTCCCAGAATGAAGACAGTGAGCGGCAAAGCTGGTGGCCACTCTTGGTGTCAGGAGCAAGGCCAAGAGATTGATCTTCGTTGGGTTCGGCCATGGAGCCCTGGGGGCGTTCTGCTGGTACAACCCGATCTAGTCTGAGCTGACCGAGGCGGTTTATGAATCAGCCTGGAAAGGACATCAGGAGTTGAGACACACGGGCATCCAGCTTTGCCTTCTCTGCCCGGAGCCAAGGGTCTCTGGACCAGGCAGTGACAACGGCTCTCAGATCAGACCTTCTTCCCTGGGCGCTTGTCCCCGTGTAAGGAGCTCTCCAGCCAGGAATGCTTGTTTGTGGGCGGCCTCTTTCACGGTGACTTCTGTACATGCTTGGGGCTCACTCAACGAGGTGAATGAATTCTCTCGTCCTCCTAGAAGGAGTCGGACTCTTGGGGGCAGCGAGAGAGACTCACCCCTCACATCACCAGAGGTCTTTTCTTCCTTGCCCCTGATCTCCACTTCCCTCTTTCTTTAATATCCAAATGAGCCCCATCCTGAGTACTTTGTGAGGTCCAGTGCCTCCCCCCTCCCCCTCCCAAAGCCCAGGGTCTCCTAGAGGATGAGAGAGGAAGGGAATTTTCCTCACATCTTCCTGCTCCTCCAGACATGGTTGCCCCTCCCCCACCCTGACCTGCCTCACAGCAGCGCCCCCCCCCCCCCAACAAGTGCCTTGGAGCAGAACCACAAGACAGGACAAACCCCTCAGACTTTGAGCTCAGCCACAGATAAGAGAAAATGTACGGAGTCAACTGGGCCCTGGGGCCCCTCCCCTGGGGCTCCCCAGGCCGACTGGCTTCTCCACACGCATCTGCCCACCTCTGGACCTTCTCCTTTCTCCAGCTTCAGGCTCCGGACCTCCAGACCCCACAAGGCCAAGGGACTGTGCCCCAATTGTCACTTTATTCTGTAGTGCAAACCCATTCTCTTTCTGGTCATCCTTGCCCATCTCAAAGCCATCTCAGAGCCTTGAAATGGGGGCTTTTCTCCATCCTAGACCAGATCACATTCTTAGGCACCCTTTTCTCACCTGCCTTCAGGGTCCATCACTTGCTCAGAAGAAGCAGGGGACACAACTTCTCCTCCTTCTGACACACAAGCGCGTCTGAATGGACAGCAGAGACCAGGCACTTTGTTTTGCTGACCCCGGGCTGTGGGATGACCCTTGTCGGGGGAGGGGCATCTCTGCTTCCCTCACTGGCCTCTGACATGGCAGCCTCGCCCGGGCACTCCGCTGGAGTCTGCCGCTGTGTGCACGCTCACCTGCCACCTGGGGACCAGCTCAGAAGACCCGGGAGGAGTTCCAGAGTCCGGGCACTTAGCCTTCCAGGAAGGAAAAGCGACTTGGAGTTCATTCCCTGTCCCCGCTCCCCCGACCAGGAGCAAGTTTTCTTGTGCAGGGGGAGCTGGTAAGGCAGGGGGCAGAGAAGACAGGAGCGTGAACGCTCTAAAGAAACTTATAATAATTTTAATCAGCATTTTCCCTTCCATTTAAAATCACAAACTTAGCTACTTAATCAAATGTCATGCTTAAGACACATCTACCTCCTTGGGAGAAAAATGAACATCGGCAGCTCAATTTGGCTTGGATGGGTTTTAAAAATAGTCAACTCTGAGAGGCCATTAGGTAGATGGCCTAAGAGAGCTTCAAAGAGGACCTCCCGCAGCGGGTCAGCCAACTCCTTTGTTGGGAAAATAGGGCAGGGTAGAGGCACGGGGGCTGGGGGGGGGGAGCGCAGGTTGCTGCCTCCCATTCCAGGGCCCCAGGGTGCCGCCGGCTCCGGGGTAGGGGTAGCGGGTAGCAGTCAGATGTGGGGAGGGGCCCGGAGGTCTTTCCACAGCGGTACGTCTGAGAACTTCCCTTTCGTACTTGAAGCTGCTAAGCCTCTGCGTGTGTGTGTGTGTGTGTGTGTGTGTGTGTGTGTGTGTGTGAGACAGTCTGTGTGTCTGGTGTGGGGTGACATAAACCCACCTCCCAATTCCCAAGCGAGGAAAGGGTCAAAAATGTGAGAAGCTGTTACAGTCCAGGAACTCGGTTGCATTAATGGTGAAATATTAAGTCCTGGTTTTATTATTTTACAGCATGTAAAATATGATAATGTTTTCATCAACAGGAAAAAAATAAACACAAACAGAATACCAGGTGGGTACTCTCTTTGGCGGGAGCTGTGCAGGCCTGATCAGTGCCCACAGGAAAAGAAACGAGTGTGCCCAGGAGGGACGGTGGGCGGCCGCCCTCCTCCAAAGGTTTAAGAGGCCTGCACCCACTGGGTGAACAGAGGCTCTGCCACATTCCTAGGTACAAACCTCTTAGCCCTGGGGCGCATACCTGGGGGCTGGGGACCCCCAGGGTATGTGGGTAGAGTCCAAGGTGGGGAAAAAATGCCATCTTTATTCTTGCAAATTCCAACTGGAATCCAGCGTTTCCTTCCATTACAAGGGCAGGGACAGGCCGCCGCGGCTTGAGGTCCTTGATCTGGGGCCAAACAGGGAAGCTGCAGCCAGTCATTCCCCATCCCACGACCGAGATTTCAGACGCCTCAAAGTACCGTTGCCACCTAGCTCCCCCTCCTGAATCGCGGTATGTCTCCGATCCACCCTTTCGTTGCCTGACCTAATAATGAAGTACATACGTTGCTATTCCAAAAACGTGTTTTAATATGTGGATAACGTGTCCAGGGCAACAGCACTGACTTCCTAAAGCCCTTCCGCAGTTTCGGGAGGCATGTATAAGCGTCCTGAGACAGGGTCTGCAGGTGTGCCCACGGCTGCTGAAGGGGGTCCCTGGAACAGAGCGATCAGGACCTCCCCCCCCCCCCCCCCCAGCCAGCCCAGTGGCTCAGGGTCATCCTGGCTCCTCCTAGGGCCCTTGTCCTGCCGCACCCCCACGTTGTCCCGCTAGGTGGCAGCACTGGGCACCCCCATGGCTCTCTTGGGCCCAGCCTGTGGTTCCAGTACCTGTCTGCCTCCCTTATGGGACGTGTTCCCCTAAACTCCCCAGGGAGAAGGCTCTGGGGGAAGACCACCCAGGGGTGGCCAGGCAGGTGCAGTGCTGACTCAGCGGTGCTTCCTTGAACCATAACAGTGACGGCGTATGTGAGGCCATCTCACTGAATCCCCACACAGTCTGGAAGGGAGCGTGGGACCCATTTTGCAGAGGAGGGAACAAGATCAGAGAGGCACCGTGACCCCACGGTTAGTAAACAGTGGCGGCTGGTCTGCCCACATCAAAATTTGGGTTCTTGCCACTACCCTTCCTTGCTTCCTGCCTTTCTCCTCTGGCTCTTCCTGGACCTCCGTCTGGGTGGAGTAGACTCCCAGGATGCCCAGGGAAGAAGGGTCCACCTCGGGAGTGCAAAGTCCCGTCCAGGCTGGGCCTGGATCTGCGCCGCCACCAGCTCACTGCCCTACCCAGGGAGGTCTGAGCAGCCGAGCCGGGTCTCCGCGGATCTCACAAGACTGGGGTGATTCCAGAGCTTAGCTAGGGGAGGGCCCTGTGTAGATCAGGTCCGGTGTTAACCTCCCCTCCACCCCTGGGACCCCGCTGTCCCGACTGCCACAGCAGAGCGGCACTAGGTGGTCTCTACGGCCTCGGGCCCTGCGCCTCCCTGGGAACCACTGGGGGGAGAGGGGGCGCCTCTGTGGGTAGCCTCCCTGCCCAGGCAGAGCAGGTCACCGCAGGTCACTCTCTGCGGGAGGGAGGCCTGCATCTAGGGCCCTTCGTCCTCCAGCCACTGTCCTGCAAACACGGCCTCCCCCGGACGGCTCAGGGCGAGTCCTGGGACGGGGAAGGGGCCAGGACGCCGGCTGTGGCTGCGAGCCTGGGAGGCCGAGGGCCCGGAACTCAGCGAATCCTCCGGATCCAGGGCCCTGCCAAGCGGCGGCTGCAGTCGGGCGAGCCGCCTGGCGCTCAGCCCCGGGGGCCAGGGGGGTGGGCGTCGAAATGTGGGACCGGGCTGGGCTGGGGCAGGAGGCGCTAAGCTCTGGCCCGGAACGCGGGGGCCCAAGGCGGGGGCCGGGGAGGCGGGAAAAGAGGAAGCCCCGCTGGCGGACCCTCCCGCTTCGCAGCTCCGCCTGGAGGAAACTTTCCGCGCAGCCTCTCGCTGCCGGCGCCCCCACCCCAGGGCTCCCTCGGGAACGCCCCCTCCCCAGATTCGCTCTCCGGGAGCACTGGGCGCCCCCGTAAACGGGTCGGAACCCCGAACTGCTTCGCAGGCCATCCGGTTACCGTGGCAACACCATCCGGCGGCGCCCGGCGGTCCAATCCGCGCCCGCGGCCTCTCTCGAGCCTCTCCCCAGGTGGGGACCGGGCCGAGGCCGGGGATGGGGAAGGGGCGGCCGGGGCCCCGCCCGCCGCGTCGCGGGGCCGCACGCAGCCCGGCGCGGCGGGGCGCGGAGGCGAGCGGCGGCCGGCGCCGGGCAGGGGGGCACCGCTCCAGTTCGAGGGGCGGGGAAGGCGGGTGACGTGAGCCGGGCCGGGCGGGCGGAGTTGGGACCCGCTCGGGGAGGCGGGGGCGAGCGCTCGGAGAGGCAGACGCGCGGAGGGAGGCGGCCGAGCGGCGCGGGCGGCTCTGCGGCGGGCGCGGTGGGCGCGGGCGGCGGGGCCCCGGGATCCCCGCGCGCCTCCTGGGCGCGGCGCCGCCGCCGCGCGTCCCCACGCCCCGCGCTCCACGGCGCCCTCGCCCCGCGCGCCTCCCGCGCCCGCCTCCCCCGGCCTCCGGCGCCGCGGCCGTCTGCAGCGCGAGCGCTCAGACGGAGCCCCCGGCCAACTTGAGCGGCGCCGGCCGGCGGCGCGCCCCCGCCGGAGCCCCCTGACCTGGCGGCGCGCAGAGGCGACCCGCGTCCTTCCGCGTCGCCGCCGCCCGCACCCCCGGGCCGCGCCGCCCCCTCGGCGCGGGGCTGGGACCGGAGGCGAGAGCCGCGCCACGAGACACGCGCGGTGCGCGGCGGCGCCGCCCGGCCTCCCTCCCCGCCGCCCCGGAGGGCGAAGCCGCGTCTCCTCCGACCCTCCCCGCGCGGCCGCAGCGCCGGAGCGCGCCCCTCCCGGGCCGGCCGTGGGCGCCTCCGCCTCGCCGCCGCCCTCGCCGGCTCGCCCCCGGAGGGGCGGCGAGCCCCGCGCCCCGGCCGGAGGATGTGCGCCCCCGCGGGCCGCCCCGCCTGAGCCATGCGCCCCAACGGCGGCGGCGCGCCGGCCGGCATGGAGCCCCGCGCGGCCGCGCTCTGACTCGCTCTGCGCCCCGCGGCCGGCGGGCGGCGGGCGGCGGCGGACCGAGAGCCGGAGACCGGCGCCGCGGGACGGACGCGAGCGGGCGCGGGCGCCGCGCAGATGGCCGGGGCGAGCAAGGTCTGAGGCTCCGCTGCCCGAAACGTGACCATGTGGATTCAACAGCTTTTAGGACTCAGGTGAGCGACCCGGCCGGCGCCGGGGTGCGTGTGGCTGCGTGGGTGCGCGGGTGCCGGGCTGGGCTGGAGCGGCGCTCTCCTCAACGCTGCGAAGAAAGGGACCCCTCCCCGCTCGCGCTCGCGGCCGGAGGGGGCCTCGGGCGCCGGTCCGGAGCTCGGAGCTCCGCGGCCCCGCAGGGAGCGGCCGCCTCTCCCCGCCTGCGCGCGTCCGGGGCCGGCCAGGGGCGCCCGCCGCGGCTCCCCGTGCAGCCCGGCCGGCCGGCGGAGCCCGCGGCTCGCGGCGCCAGCGGCGCAGTGCCCTGGCCTGCCGCCCCGGCGCGCCTCCTCCCCGGGGCCCGGCGGGCCGTGGACCCTGGGCGGGGGCCGGAGGAGAGCCAGCGCTCCCGGCTCCCGGAGAGAGCTTGGCAGGCGGAGTTGGAGGAAACCAGAACCGAACAGCCGCTCCGCCCTCCCTTCCCCTTCCTCGGGGCCCCAGGGCTGAGCGGGGGCCTCCCGGTCTCCCAGCTGCCGGTCCAGCTGTTTGCCGGTGACCTCCGGGCGCGACGGGCGCGCACAGCTGGCGGGCAGCTGGGGCGGGAGACGCTGGGGCTCTGGGGGTGCGCGGGCGGGCGCCCCCTTCCCCCCACTCAGACACCCGCGGGGGCGCCCGGGGACTCGTCTGGGTCCGGACTCCGGGGCCAGGTGGAAGCCGGGGGTCGAGCCGGGGACCCGCGGCAGGGGGACTCGGGAAGACCCTTCTCGGCAAACTTTGCCCGCTGGCCGTTGGCGTTCGGGCTTCCCACCGGTGCCTCGGGCGACCGCGGCCCGGGAGCGCGCGCCCGTCTCCTTGGCCCGGCCGGCTGCCCGCGGAGCGTCGCCCGCCTGCCGGGGGAGGGGGGGGGTGCCCCGCCGAGCTGGTGCGTTTGGGTCCCGGGTTGCAACCGAAAGCAGGGAGGACCGAGGCGGAGGCGGAGGAAGCGCGTGCGGTTCTCGAGTTTGTCCACTGGGATGCACTGCGCTCCCGCGCTGGGGAGGACAGGGCCGGTCGCTGCCGAGCGGCCGCCGGAGCGCCCCCACCGCCGCCCCATCCAAGCCGGGGGGAGCAGCCGAAGCGCGACTCGAGTGTGCGTCCTGATTTTGAGAAATCGGAGGAGGACAGAGCGCTGGCCCGCAACCTTTGATTTATGAGACGATCCCCCGCGTAGGGACCGTTTACAACATCTAGTGAAAATCGTCAAAGGTTATTATCCGCGTTTTTCTTTTTCTGGAAAGCGGCGTTCCTTTCTCCGGGGCCCGCGTCTTGTTTGCCAGCGCAGGCTTTAAGAGGTTAATTGTGAAGCGGATCCTGTTGGGTATTGGCCTGGCCTGAATCGATACAGTGTGCTTGCACTAGATAAGGTTTGGGCTCCCGGTTCTGGGACGCAGACAAAATGGATCGAGGGCAGCCTTGCTGGGTGACCCCCTCCAGGTGCCTCGCCATCTGCCTCTCAGGTCTCAGCCAGCCCCGGAGGGCCTGGGGGGGAGATCGGAGGGTCCCGGCCGGCTCTGGGTGCCCCTCCGGCCCCCAGCTGCTTGATTTCTGACTGACTGCCGGCAAGTTATTTGAACTGATGTGGTTTCTTTTTTTTCTTCCGAAGTTGCTAGATGGAAAGATGAGTACATTTTGATAAGAGGAGAGGAGGGTAAATATCACGGAAAGGATCCTCTCCGGTTCCGAATTCCCTCAAATGCCTCCTCCAGAGCGTCCCCGAGTGAGATCTCCTTGGGATTTTGCTGTAGGAAATAGTTCTGTTGGTGATTTTGAAGTTTGACCTTTTGTTGTTTTTTTTTTCCTTCAGTGTTAGCACAAGAGATTTTCTGTAAGTGTGCCTCTAAGGACGAGCTGTCACCTGTCTAGGAGGCTGACAGCAGAGAGCTCTGTCATGTCTGCGAGAGCCGTCCCCTGGCCGGGGGAGGTGCCCGGCCGGGAGGGCCTGCGTGCTCCAGGCGAGGGTCACGGGAAGCCAGCAATCCTGGCTTGCTGGAGATTAGCTTTTTCCTTGAAGAAACCGCACCATCGTCTCTGCTCAGAGCCACTCTGTGGCTCCCCAGGGGAGCACCGGGCGCCCCGCTGCCAGGCCTCCAACCTGGTGGTGTCGGGCAGATGCTGAGCCCGGAGCCCAGGTGGCAGAAAGCAGCTCGGGGCATTGTCTGAGCCAGCAGCTCTCTGCTCGGGCTCCCGAGACAAAGTCTGGGCTGGGCGTTTGGCTTCTGAGTTTGGCCCAGAGCCGTGCAAGGAGCCCTTTCTTCTCACGAGGCAGAAACGGACGGAGTCCGTCTAGTTGAGCCTTTTGCCTCCGTGGTGGTCGTGTCGGAGCTGCAGGCAGCGATCAAGGGATCTCTCGAAGGCAGCCTGGGCTCTTGACCAGCTGGGTTGGAGCTCAGGCAGGAAGGAGCGCGGAGCCGGCTGGGAGGGGTGCTGAGTAAGCACGCAGCAGAGTTTGGCTGCCTCCTTGGCCATGGCCTGGAGGCCGCAGCCCACGGTGCCGCAGCCTTTTCAGGGGCTGGGAGCGGGCCGGGCATCGGCCAGGTGTCCTCAGGGGCGCCACGGCTCCTTCCCAGGCTGTGGCCACCGCAAGGCCCCGGTGGGTGTGTGTCTGTCTGCGTGGGGGTGGGCACGGGACGAAGGGCCGTGATGGTCTTTTTCACAGGGTGCCTCTCAGTCCCCCGTGCACGGAGGACCGTGCACGCAGCACCACGCTCCGGCTCAGCGCGTGGAGCCGGCGGGTTTGCCCCTCGCCGTCCCCACCTCGAAAGCCCTCCAGCAGCTGGGGACTGAGCAGAGGCATGAGGACGACGGACGGGGTCAGACGCTCCGTCCACAGGCATGGCCCTCCTGGCGAAGCCGGGCTCCTGCCCATTTCCAGCTGCTGACACCAAACTGATTGCAGCCGGCACCCGTCGCGGGTCAGCGGCTGGATGCTCAGCGGGGGCAGCTCGCATCTTTCCACCGCAAGGGCTTTCCCCCCCCTCATGCCACGCCCACCCGGGGGATCCACCGGCCCGGCAGGGGAGGGGCTGGCAGGCTCGTCCCAGTCTGTCCCTTCTGTTGATTTATTGTCATCACCTGCTTCCTTTTTCTCCTGTGCATCCAAGGGGGCGGTGAGTCGGGAGCAGGGCAGGCCGGCTCGCCAGCAGAGCCCGCTCCCCACGTCCCCGAGGCCTCTGTCCCCACGATTCCGAAGAGGGACTCGCTTGCTTCCCCAACGCATCCTGCATCCTCTTAGCCTGGGCCGGCCAGCCGTCCATGGGATCTGCGGCTGCCCAGCCCGGCTGTGCCGTGCCCCCTGCCCGCTGCCCCGGGCACCGTCAAGGTGTCTGGCACAAGGCATTTCCCTGGGCTTTTTGCGGGCACTCCATGCTGCACAGTCCTGTGGACAAAAGCCGTACCCCAGGTCGTGATGAAGTGATTAACAAGCAGACCCCGACCTGCCCATAGCGACCGGGCCTTCCAGAGCCCAGGGGCCCCTGTCTGGGGTTACGTAAGAGTCATCTGCTTTCCATATGCGTAGTTGCCAAGTTTTCTTCAAAGGGCTACAAGTCAGTAGAGACCAAATTGATGTAAAGATTAGCTTGGAAAGCCAAATATATCCTTGATCTAGATTTCCATGTTTGAAGTCTGGCTCGAGAGGGTTCCGCCTGCCCGATGCCAGTCAGACACGAGGAGGAGGCGGCAGCCGGGGCCCGCTGGAGCCGGGCACGCGACTGCGGGGCCCCCTGACTCTCCTTTGCTAGGACCCCCTTCCAGGAGGAATTCAGAGGAGCCGGTGAGTCATGAGGCCCCGAGAGGGGACCGGCAGTTACATAACTCAGATGAAGTCTCAGTTAGCAGAAAGTCAGCGGCTGCAGCCTGGCCGTGTCAGAGCTCGGGGGGCCCTGGGGTGAGGGTGGGGGGCTCCCCAGTTCTCCTTCCTCATCAGGGCGGGATCGGACGTGGCCGCCCGCAGGAGGCCTGGCTGCCCCAGCCCCCCACTCGGCCATGTGCTCCGGCAATCTGCGCGGAACAGTGGGGCATTGCTTCACCGCCAGGTCCCCGAAGCCCCTCCCAGAGGACGTGCAGGATTCGTCCCCTGCTGCCGCTGGGGTGGGGGCCGGCTGCCTGATGGTGGCCGGCAGCCCCTGGACAGGCCCGGAGCTGCGCAGGCCTCGTCATCTCCCTCTGGCAAGGGCTCCCCGGAGCGTGAGGAAACAGAGACCCAATGTTCCCCTGGGGGGGTGGTCCTCATCACCACAAGTATCTCCGTCGCTGAAAGAGAGCCCAGCACAGGGGCGGCAGGTTGGGAGTCACGCGTTGGCAAAGGACAGGATCCTGCCCCAGGACAGGGGGACCTGGGGAGGGGGTGCTGGGCTGGAAGTTGCCTTTCCATCCCCCGCATGCACTCTGCAGAGGATGTCACTTTACCCTCCCACCCCCACCCCCACCCCCACCCCCACCCCAAGGAAAGGCTGGCGGCAGCCATGCTGGGGCCACCAGGCTTTAGCCCTCCCAGCCTGCTGTTGGCTGTGCCTGGGTTGTCCCTTCCCTGGGACATCTGTCCTTTGCTGCATTTCTTGGGTGGCTGGCCAGGGAGGGCTGGCGTGGCAGGACCCGCTGCGCTCTGGCCTCCCTGGGGAGTCAGTGCTGGGGCCCGTGCATGACCTCAGGGGCTTCTGGAAAGTGCAGCCTCCAGACCTGGGAGATGGCAATGGAGACAGAGGGGGTGTGTCCACCGGAAGCCTGTGCTCAGGCTTCCCGTTTCGCCCGGAAGAGGAGCCCTGGCCCCTGGGCTGGGGGCTCACGAGGGCAGGGCCTGGGCTCCATTCTTCATTGCCTCCTGAGAGAGTGTGTGGCACAGAGCAAGCGCTCCGGAGACGTCTGCGCATGAGGAAATATGTCTGCCTGGCACCGTGCCCTTGCTTCGTCAGGTCCTGCCCTGTGGCTACTCGTCCTTAACGCCACACTGAGCAGTTCCCAGCCGGGCCTGCCTTAGGTGTAGGCCCTGTCCTGCCCCAAAGAGATCCATCACTTCTTCCACCCTGCTAACTGGAGCTCACATTTCCACCATTAGAGATTCTTTTCTTTGCTGTGAGACTCAGTCACTATTGGAATGCAGACATGTTTAGGAAAAAGCAATCCTTATTGAGCTCTTTCAGTCATCATGGGCTCCCTAGGAGTGAAAGTGTCTGGTATTCAAGTGTCTAGGAAGAAGACTGGGTGCATGAGGGCAGGTGGCATGGGGGTCGCGCTGGGGTCGAGGGGGAGGGGACCACAAGGGAGGATGGGGAGGTGTGGGGTGAAGGTGGACTTGGGGCCCAATGCAGACTGTTGGCCTCACAGTTGGACTCAGTTGTCCCCTCCCTTTGGCTTTCTCGGGGACAGGAAAGGGGGTTGGTTTGCGGGACGAGGAAAAAGTGAAGCTGAGGCCAGTTCCTTTGAAAGAGAAGGTTCTGGGCCGTCTGTGAGTCCGCAGGTGGGCGGGCAGGTAGACGCCAAGGAGCAGTGGTGACACCCACACACCTCTGGCACCCGTGCTTCTGTCCGAGAGGTGAGCTGCAGAGTTCGCGCCCTACCTGGGCCGCACGTGTCTGCTTCTCTCCAAAAGCTGGGGCGTCCTTGACCTACATTAGGGTTGTCTCAGGTGCAAGCGTCACGATCTGGGATTCGTAAGTTGGGTCAGCGTCAACCCTTCACTTGGTCACAGAATTTGTTTCACACCGGTGTTTGCTGGAGTGTGGGGGGCGGGGCTCAGAGGCGGCAAACGTGCAGTTATAGGACGAGTGAGTCACGGGGCGGCTCATGCAGCGCGGCGACTCTAGTCAAGCTAACGCGTCCGCTTTAAACGTCTACGCGACAGTGAGAAGATGCCCTGGTCCTCGATCCCACGGTCATTTCATCCCCACCTGTCATCCCCTCCGTTCCTGCCGCCCGGGGGCTGGCGGTGAGCAGATGCGTGCAGATCCAAAGTAAGAGTGAGACTCCCGTTGTTTTATGAGAACAAACCAGTGTGGGCCACGGCGGGGTGCCCGGCGCCTCAGGGGGCTGCCGGTGGTCATGCTGGACGCTTCCCTGTGGAGACGCAGAAGTGAGGGAAGTGGACGTTTCAGAGCCTGCCCCCCCCCAGCCAGTGTGGGACTCTGGGGTCGTTGCTCGTTGGTACGAGCCCCGAGAAGGGTCGGGCTGGCCGGCAGTGCACACCTGCTGCGTGCCACACCTGTGCCAGGCCATGCCAGCGACAGAGGTGCCCGCTGGGGCCAGCAGCCACCGCCTCCGGGCCCGGTCGTCCCAAGGGAGAGACAGCTGGCCAGCAGGTCTGGAGCCGTCCCCACGCGGGGTTGTAAGGAAGCGCCGTGGGGACTCGGGGGCGTGTGGCGGAGCCCTGCCGGCTTGCAGGAGAGCTGCCACAGGCCAGGGGCGGTCAGCGGCGGCGGAGACCAGCAGATGAAAGACTAAGACGGAAGGCAGGTCACCTTGCGGGAGGGAGAGCTGACCTCCTGGAGGGAGGCCCCAGTGGCCCAGCGAGCGTCTGCTGGGACGCAGCGGCTCCCGCATGGACACACCTGGGGTGCCGACACCCCGGGGCTCTGCGGCAGCGCACGCACCTGACCGGACCCCAGGGCAGGGCCTGCTTGCTCTCCCCTGAAGTTAGCGCTTGCCACCCACGTGATGCTGAGAGTCTGTGCCACCTCGGGCCTCGCGGGAGGAGGAGAGATGGCAGGTTGCCAAGTCTGGTTCTAATGAAGAGGTTTAGGAATATTATTCCAGATAAAGGTGTGCGTGTGTGTGTGCGTGTGTGTGCGTGTGTGTGTGCCTGTGTGCACGCACGTGTGTGTGCGTGTGTGTACGTTGGGCACTTTGGGGACCAGTGGATATCAAATCAAAGCACTAATACAGCTGCCTGGCTGGCTCAGTCGGTTCAGTGCCTGACTCTTGATTTTGGCTCAGGTCATGATCTCATAGTTCGTGGGTTCGAGCCCCACATTGGGCTCTGTGCTGACAGCTCAGAGCCTGGAGCCTGCTTCGGATTCTGTGCCTCCCTCTCTCTCTGCCCCTTCCCTGCTCGCACTGTCTCTTTCTGTCTCTGTCTCTCTCTCAAAAATAAATAAAAAACATAAAAAAAAAAAGAAAGGACGGAACACTTCTCATGAGAACGAGGCTGCTGATAGAAAATATAAAATCCTTAACAAAATATTAACAAACAAAGTTCAACAATATATAGAAAGCAGCGTATACCGGGCCAAGGGAGGTTTATTCCAGGGATGCAGAAATGGCTCCGTATTTGAAAATCAGTCAAGGCATTCTGTCAAATGAAAGGCTGAAGAAGAAATACCATATGAGCCTCTGCATCTGACGAATTCAGCACCTGTGCATGAGAACTGCCAGAGGTGTAGGATTGGAGACTCAGTTTCTCCACAAAAGCCTACAGCTAACTTCATGCCTAATGCTAAGAAACTGGAAGCTTCCCGCCCTGAGCTCAGGAGCAAGCGGGGGACACCTGCTCTCGGGACCCCTATTCATTCGCACGGTGCTGGAAGTCCTAGCCAGTGTTGACACGGCGAAAAGTCAAGAGAAGACATGCAGAAAGGAAGAAACAGAACTGTCCCTCTCTGCAGATGGCATGATTGTCCACACTCAGAGTCTCATGTGATCTATTAGAAAAACCTTCTAGAGCTAAAGGATGAGTTCAGCAAGGTTGGAGGACACAAGATACGTGCATGTAGAAATGAATCGCATTCCCATCTATTAGTAACAAGCACGTGGACGCTGAAATAAAAAAGCAGTGCCATTTACGGTCACCCCCCAAAATGAACCATTTCAGTGTAAACCTAACAAATCATGCTATGCCCGTGACTTGCGTGGTCAGAGCTCTGTGGTGCTGGTGGAAAAAATCAGAGAAGGTCTGAACAATGGAAAGTCATACCATGTTCATGGACAGGAAGACTCGAAGGCGGTCACTTCGCAAACTGATATGGAGGGTTCACAGGATTCTTATCAACACCGAGCAGAATGTTTGCATGCATGGATGAGATTCTTCTGAAATGCATACGTGAAGGTAAGGGATGTAGTGGTACCTAAAACCATGTTGACAAAGAGTGATAATGTCAGAGGAAGCAGTCTGATGATAAGACTTCTGTAGCTGTCCTAATCAAGACTGTGTCGTCAGTGGAGGGACAGATATGTAGATGTCTTCCCAGATAGGTTCCCACAAATACACCCAGCTGATTTTTGATGAAGGCACCAATTCAGTAGAGGAGGATAGCGTTTTCCAACAGATCGTACTAGAACAATGGGACATTCGTCGCCGAGAGCAAACAAGCAAGCACCTTGACCCTAGGTCTCACATCTAATGCACAATTACTCAAAATGGGTTACGTAATTACATGCAAAATGTGAAACTGGAAAAGCTTTTAGAAAAAAAAGTAAATAGAAATTATTCAAGATGTGCGACTAGGCAGACAGCTCTCAGACTGTCACCAAATCATAATCCATAAAAGGAAAAAAAAACCTCATAAATTGGATCTCATCAAGAGTTTATCATTTTCTCTGCAAAAGACTCTTCTAAGAGGGTGGAAAGACACACGACAGAGCAGGAGAGAACGTTCACAAACCGCATTCCTGACAAAGGGCAAGTCTCCAAAGGACATAAACACCTCTCAAAACGCACCAGTGAAAACGTTGAACAATCCAATTAGAAACAGACGAAAGCCTTGGAGGGACGTTTCCTCAAAGAGGAGAGTCAGTCGGTCGAAAAGCAGGTGGAAAGACGTTCAGTGTCACTTCTCATCTGTGAGAATGGCTAAAATAAAAACCAGTGACACCACCCAACGCTGGCAAGGACGTGGGGAACCCGGGTCCCTCGCGCACCCCGGTGGGAAGGTGAAGCGGTCCAGCTGCTCTGGAGCGCAGTTTGACAGTTTGTGACAAAATTAGACGTGCAACCGCCACGTGGATGAGCTTGTCACTCCTGGGCATTCACGCCGGGGAAACGCGTGTTCACCCAACGACCCGCACACACGTCTTACAGCAGCTTTTTATTGGTAAGAGTCTCCGGTCGGAAACAAGCCAGATGCCCTCCAGTGGGTGAACGGCTTAGCGAACGGGGGTTCGTTCCCGCCACGGAGCGGTGCCCGGGAACAGCAGAGAGAGCGCGGCCGACACCGCCAGCCACCCGCCCGGGTCTCCGGGAGTGACGCTAGTGCGCAGGCCCGTCTAGAAGCCCCCGTGCAATATGGCCGCACTGTAGCATGTTCTAATGGTGAAATTACAGACCTGAGTGGGGCAGTCATGGCCAGGGTGCGAGAGAGGGTCGGGGGTGCGAGGGAAGATGATAATAGGGCTTCATCAGGGCGGCACGAGGGGTCTTCATGGTGATGGGGAAGCTTTTCATCTTTTTTTAAAATTTTTCTTTTAATGTTTATTTATCTTTGAGAGAGACAGAGTACGGGGGGGGGGAGGGGCAGAGAGAGCGAGGGAGACACAGAATCTGAAGCAGCTCCAGGCTCTGAGCTGTCAGCACAGAGCCCGATGCGGGGCTCGAACCCACAAACTGTGAGATCATGACCTGAGCCGAAGCCGGATGCTCAACCGACTGAGCCCCCCCAGGCGCCCCAGGAAGCAATCCACCTCGACTGCTTCCCTGCCAATATCCTGCTTATATCTTTGTGCCCTGGTTTGTAGGATGTTACGGCTGGGGAAGCCGGATGAGGGCTCAGGACCTCTCCGTGTTACATATTACCGTTCTCGTGAATATCTACAATTAACTTGAAATAAAGATTTAATTAAAGAATGAATATTCTCTACTTATCGGCCAGAGATCAGCACCTGATAGATTGAGGGCATGTGTAACGTTTAGGTGCCACATATTTGGCCTGAATGACAGTTGGGGAAGGGGGCAAAGACATCACTTTATGAAAGCGGCCATGTCGTTCTGGCACGTTCTTTAGGACGCAAACTAGAGCAGTGTGTGAATGTGATGAGATCCATCATGAGTGACAGTAATGAATGACCTGGTGCGTAATTATTGGGTAAGAAGAGCTGTCCAGATCGTTATATAAATCAGGTCAGCTCTGAAAATAGAGCACCTTTCCGGGGACTGCCCCCCCTCCCGGCCCTGGCAGGCTGGGTGGCTTCACGACCAGGCTCTGAGGCCCTGGAGTCAAAGCAGAAGCAGTGGCTTCTTGTTTCCGGATCCGTAAGACGGGAGTGTCCAGCTGGTGAAGGCGGAGCGTTGGTCTGTGGCTTTGCTGTTTTCATTTCCTTTTGGTCTTTAAGCTAAAAAGCACTGCAGTGTGCTGTGTGTGCGCACACGCGTGTGCACATGCGTGAATGGGTGTGCGCACGTGTGTGTGCATCCTGTGGATGCTTGTTGGATGGAAGGCTTTGCATCATTTCGTTGCATTGATTGCAGCGTAAAGCTCTTGTTGGATTTGGTCGTGAGCTTCTGGGACCCCACGGACTGGACCCACTGGTTCTCCTTCCTCTGTTCAGGGCCAGCGAGGAGGGGCCGGGCCCCGTAGTTCTGGTCTTCTCCCAAGCCAGGCTTTGTGCCAGGTGACCCAGCCAGCCTACGTCCCCTTGGCCCGTCCTCATACCTTACCAAGGAGGAAACGGAAGCTCAGAGAGGTAAAGCGATTTGCCTAAGGTCACACAGCTAGCTAGCGGGAGAGCTTTGATTTTTTTTGTTTTAAGTTTATTTATTTACTTTTGAAAGAGAGAGAGAGAGAGTAGGCTGGGGAGGGGCAGAGGGAGGGAGAGAGGGAGAATCCCAAGCAGGCTGTACGCGGCCCGTGCAGAGCCCGATGAGACCCGTGCTCACAGCCGTGAGGTCATGACGCAAGCCAAGATCTGCAGCTAGACGCTCGACCGACCGAGCCAGCCAGGTGCCCTGAGAGCTGAGATTTGAACCCAGGGTTCACGGACTCCTGAGTCCCTTCAGGCTCCTCCCACGGCCCCTTATGGCTCGCATGTTTTATATAAAACCCGCCTCTCACTCCTTCGGTTAAGTTACACGTTCGTTGGCCATTTGGGAAAAACAAAAACCAAACCCCAAACAAAGAAACAACAAACAGAACAGGAGGGACCCATGTGCTGTGCCGGCACCATTAGGATCTAGTCTCTGTGCCCAGCTGACCCTTCCAGCCGCCAGACTTCTAGGTAGAAGCTTTATAGCCTAAATGAGGGACTATTTTGTAGCAAAGAATTGACGGAATGTCAGGAAGGGATGAAACCGTGTTTGTGACACAGATAATGTTATTCAGCCTACTTCGTGGTTAAAAAAATATGTCAGCAACTCCATGGAGGCCCCTCCTGTGAGCGCTTGTGAAATTATACCGTGGAAATTCATGAATGGCCACATCGAGGAGGCTGCGTTCACATGACCCGAGTCTGGGCGGAAGGAGCGCCTCCTGCGCGCATGCGCGCGCACTTCTTGGAGTATAATTTCTGCCCCGTACCTTTCACCCATTGTAAGCGTACGATCCTGTGACTTCAGTACGTGTGCCGTGTGTGCAGACATGTCCGCCGCCCCCATGGGATCGTCCCCATTCCTACCCTCAGACTCACGCAGCCGCTGATCCGGTTCTGGTCCCTCGGCATCTGCCTGCTCTGGGCATTCCGAAGGTGGCGTCCGGCCACGCACCGTTGCTCGCCTGGCTTTCTTCACGTGGCCTCACGTCCTGCGGGTCCCGTGGGCTGCGGGTGCTTCCTTGTCCCCCGCGTTCTCTCTGGGCGGCATCCATTTCCGGACGTGCCGCCGGTCTGTCTGCTGGCTGGTCAGCGGGCACTTGGCTTCCTTCTTCTTTGAACCTCGTGCAAATTGTGCAGTTGTGAACATCGCTCTCGCTGCTCTTGCCGCCCCGCGTCCCCGTGAGCACGGACGGAAAGGCTCCGGGGGGTGGCGGTCGGAGAGGCCCCTGGCGGTCCCACGTTGGCGGAAATGCCCCGCGCAGGGGTCCAGGATTCCAGGCCTGGGTTTGGATCTGCTCCTTCTTTTTGCTTGAAAGGAAGAGCTGACTGCACACAAGCCACTGTTTATTTGTTCATTTTTCATTTGATAAACATTTATTGAGTGTCAGCGGCGTCTCCCCACGGTCGGCGTCTTGGAGAGATCGGGAGCAGGGGAGCCTCCGTGCCGCCTTGGTGCAAAGACACCACGGAGGGAACATTTGACTCCTTAGAAGGGCTCCCGGCTCGGGGCTCCCGGGGCGGCTCAGGCGGTCACGCATCCAGCTCTCGGTTTTGGCTCAAGTCCTGATCTCGTGGTTCGTGGGTTTGAGCCCCACATTGGGCTCTGCACTGACGGTGTGGAGGCTGTTGGGATTCTCTCTCTCCCTCTCTGTCTTTACCCCTCCCTTGCTCATGCTCGCATACTCTCTCTCTCTCTCCCTCTCTCAAAATAAATGAATATACATTAAAACAAAAGGGGGGGCTCCGGCTGAGCTGGGGGTGGTCCCCCAGGGCAGTGTGTGGCCTGGGGCTGGAGGACAGGGGGCTGGCAGGTGGTCCTGCAGTGTCCCTGGTCCTCTGCTGTGTGGGGTGGGGGGGCCAGGGCCCTTGGTCCCTTCCACGGGGTCTCACGGAGGTGGCTGTGCTTATCGGGGATCGTGGGGTCCCTTCCAGTGGGGCAGGGGTGCGAGTTTTGGGGATCCACCCTCAGAGAGTACCTGAAAACCAGGGGCTTCAGAGCATCTTTGTAGATGACGGAGCCTCCCCCCCCCCCAGGCATATGGCAGCACGGGCAGGGGGCTTCCCTGGGGTTTGTAGAGGGCATGGGCATGTCCCGGGGTGGGGGTGGGGTCACCTCCAGGGACAGCCGGGAGCCTTGAGGAACCGGATGGACTAAAGGGAAAAGTGAAGGGACTGTTTGCTGTTATCCAAGGAGGCGGTACACTTACCAGTCACCCTGAGCCGACAGGGGGCAGTGGGCCTGGGGAGGGTGGGCTCCTGCATCCCTCCCAGGCTGGTCCTGGGGGCGTGGCCAGGAGTCGTGGCCCAGCCGGCCCTAGAGGGTCTCTGCTCCCGGATGCCGGCCTAACAGCTGGTGTCAAGAGCAGAGGATGCCCAGCCGGGGGCGGGCGAGGGGACCCCCCACTCGGGGACCAGCGCTGATGGGGGCTTGCCTCCTGGAGCCCCGTGCTGAGGGGGGCTCTGTGTTCTCCTGAGGCTCGGAGAGAAAGTGTCCGCGACCAGCTGTCATCGGTGCGCTGTGTCCGAGACTCGCCCTCGCTCCCCAGGACCGAAGACGGAGCTCGTGAGTGGTCGAGGGCCGGACGCCCCCCCGGAGGCGCGTGCATGCCAGGGAGCGCGTGATTCCGGCCTTCAGGCCACCGTCCTAACCCTCGGCCCGTCTGGTCCTTCGGGCGCGGCCTGACCTAAGCAGTGGTTAGGTCCTCCTCCCCGGGAGGCCCAGAGAGGCCGAGGGGTCTGTCCGAGCCACCCAAGGAAACGGCAGAGGCGGGACGCACACCCAGGCTGTCGGACGCCGCTGCTTGTCCTCTGCACCCTCACATCCTGCCCTCACTGTCCTAGAAGACCGTGCAGGGGTGCCGCCCCCACCGTCCTAGAAGACCGCGCACGGGTGGCGCCCCCACCGTCCTAGAAGACCGTGCAGGGGTGCCGCCCCCACCGTCCTAGAAGACCGCGCAGGGGTGCTGCATGTATCTGAGGCCCATGACGTCCGCCAGGCCCAGACAGCAAAGCGAGCCGTTTGAGCCCAGCATCGAAGGCCAGTGTCCTTCCTTCCTGGTTGGTGTGGAGCGCACAGGGATGCCCGGGGGAGGGAGATGAAGGTGACGCGTCCTGACCTTCGGGGATCCTGAGTCTGGACGGAAAGCTGGTGGCTGCTGTGGGTGTGCCCCTGTGGCCACCGACGCCCGCCCATTGTGGCTCGGGGGTGGGGCAGCGACCCCAGAGTCAGGCCTTCCTGGGGACGAGCTGGGTTGCCAGGGAGGAATGGACGCGGCCGGGCAGCTCTGCCCCGCAGGTGGCCGCAGAGCCCCCGGACAGCGCTCTCGTGCGGGAGGTGGGCAGGGGTGGCCTGGGAGGTAGTGGTGACTTGGGGGAGGGGAGCAGGCCAGGTCCCGCCTGCTTCCGTTTTCGCAGGAAAACCTTCGCAGAACTCTGCTTGGCTCCGCTCGGCTCCGATGTGCCTCTGCTCGGGCACCTAACTAGCATCTAAATCGCGTAGCTCACCTTTCACGTCAGTCCTGCCCTCCTGGGCTGACACCTGTGATTAAGGGTAACCTTCCTGCTGCGGATTCGATCCCGGGATCATGGCAAAACAGCCTCTTAGCCAAGGCGAGGGCTCATAGGCCTCACTGACATGCAGCGACTCTTTTTTAAAACTGACTTTTCCAAAATAGGATCAGTTCCCAGGCTGAGGGGGCACACCTGGCATCTCGCAAGGCCCGCCGTGTGGCCAGAGCCTCAGCCTGCAGACCGGCTGCAAGCCGTGTCCCACCGCTTGGCAAGGAGCTCACAACCAGGAGGCGGGAGCCCGCGGTCCCCCGCTCCCCACCCCCTCTTCTTCGCAAGGAGAAAACGCAGGACTGAACCCAGATGCTGGAAAAAGCTGCGCTTCCTGCCGAGGGACATGGCGGCTTTCAGAACGCAAGGATTCTTTAGGGAGCCAATTATGCAAGACAAGAGTAAGCATGTTTATTTTTATGACACTGCATTTCAGAACCCCAGAAAATGTGGCTGGAGCGGCCCCACTAGGCGCCCGGGCGCCCCCGACGCCGCGGCGTTGCACCCTGCAGGCTGGTCTGCTGCCCCTCCCCGCCCCCCCAGGTCTCCTTCCCCCCGCAGAGGCAGCCTCCTTCTCTCAGCATCTCTCAGGCTGGTGGGACTCTCTTCACGGAAGCCTGAGGCTCAGAAACCCGGAGCCCCGAGCTCACTCCGGTGGTGGCAGGCTGTCGTGTCTAGGGTGTGGGCATAGTTCAGGGCTATGGTTTTGTAGTGCCAGACACCCGGGGGGCCGCCAGGATTGCAGCCGAGGCTGGGTCTGGGCTTGGCGGGGCCTAGGAAGGCTCCCTCCTGATGCCCCCGCTCAGCGAGGATGGAGTGCCCCTCGTGTGCAGGTGCCGTGCTGGGCACGGGCACAGGAGAGCCCTGCCCGGGTCCGGTGGCAACGCTTAAGGGGAGCCAGGCCAATGACATTCCAGGACCCGAGAGGAAGAAGCATGTAGCTCTACCTAGAGCAGTTGGGAAGGCTTCCTGGAGGAAGCGGCACCTGACCCCCATCAGGAAGGATGAGTAGAAGGAAGAGGCCCAGGAAGGAAGGTGCGTCCAGGCCGAGGCAGCAAGACGGCTGCTCTTTATGGAGCCCTTCTTGTGCCTGTGCCTCACAGGTGCCTGGCGGCTGCGGCCAGTGACTTGCTGACTCCCCACCTCCTGGCTCTGGAGGGGGGGCCCAGGTGCGAGGTGTGGGCGGAGCAGGTGCATCTGGGGCGGGAGGACGTGCTGGGGCACCAGAGGGAGGAGCCCGGACAAGCCTGGAGGTGGGCTGGGAGCCTCGGGGGTCCCAGGGGCTCTGCTCCACCCCCCCGCTGTGCTCAGGGGCCAGCGGACCCGCAGGTGGGCGGTGGGCGCCCGGGAGACCCCGGGCAGGGAGACGGCCCGGCCAGGACCCCCGAGGGGCTGCCCCGGTGCTCGTTGGTCCGTTTTCGCAGAATCACTGCAGGGAGAGTGCGGCGTGAGACGCCCGCCCGGGGACAGGGCACAGCTTCTCCAGCCACCATGCCTTTTGTTGGCTTTTGCTTTTTCCCCACCCCCAGAGGCCCTCTCGCTCCTCCCCTCTGTTGGCCACGCCCACTCAGCCTGCTCACGTGGCCTGCACGTTCAGGTCCCCAGGAAAGTCCCCAGGTGCAAGGTGCGGAGCAGCAGCAGAGCGCACGGGGTCTTCCCGGAGAAGGGGGGGCCCGGGGTTGCTTCCTCCCCTGGTCATGTGCTCGGGGGTCCGAACCTGCTGGCAGGGAAGCTGTGTGTGCGCACGTGTGTGTGTGTGTGTGTGTGTGTCTGTGGATTGTGTGTATGTGTGTCAGTGTCTGTGGAAGTGTGTCTGTGTGTGCCCGTGTGCATGTTGTAGACTGTGTGTGTCTGTATTTGTGTGTGTGTGGAGTGCGTGTGTCTGTGTGTGTCAGTGTGTGTCAGTGTGCGTGTGTGAACTGTGTGTGTCCGTGTGTGTGTAGTTGTGTGTGTGGAGTGTCTGTGTGTGTGTCAGTGTGCGTGTGTGAAGTGTGTGTGTGTGTGCGAACTGTGTGTGTCCGTGTGTGTGGAGTGTGTGTGTGTCTGTGTGTGTGTGGAGTTGTGTGTGTGCGTGTCCGTGTGCGTGTGCGGAGCGCAGTGGGGCAGAGTGGGCGCGGGGCATCCGTGGCCTTGAAAATCACCATGAATAAATCCGCCCTATTCATCCATCAGCTGCCGCTAAGTTCAGAACCTTAATTAACAAAATCTCTCCCGGGCCCTCCGGGGTCAGGAAGTGCCATTCGCCTGATTTCACAGATGGGCAAACTGAGGCCCTGCAGGGTTCAGCAGTTTTCCTGAGGCCACACCAGCTCACCAGAGGGCACCCAAGGACTCCCAGCGGAACTGGACGGGGCCCCCGGGGGGCTGGCCGAGGTTCTGGGCAGAGGCGTGTGGGGAGCAGGGGCACATCCTCCCCGTGTTCTGTGTGCCGTGCGTGTGCAGGGGCCCCGGCCTGGGGGACGGGCGGTGTCCGGGTCCCGTGTCCCCGGGGCACAGCCTCTCGGTGGGCGTTCTTGCTGGGCTCTGCCTGCACTGTACTATCCCTCTCTCATTTCCCAGTGACAGAAGTCCGGGGGGGCTGGAGAGACAACGGGAGGGTGGGCTTCCCCCCGTGATCTTCCTCGGCCCCTCCCATCAGTCTGAGACCCCCCCCCCTTGTGTAGGAAGTCCAGGGTCCTATCGAGTCACGGAGGGGAGGGTGGATTTCACGTCGGTGGCCATGGAGCATGTTTGGATTTCACGGGAGGGACTCGGACTCAGCCAACAGGAGGGACCCAGACTCAGCCAACTAAAAAAATTTTTTTATTGAGATGAAATTCCCATCACACAAAATTAACCACTTTAAGGCGCACACGTCAGTGGCATCTGGTGCGCATACACTGTGTTGCTGTCACCAGCAGCCGGTTCCAGAATGTCTTCATCCTCCTGCAGGCGGCCTGGTGCCCACTAGCGTTTGTGCGCTGTGTCCCTGGCAGCCACCAGTCCGCTTTCTGTCTTGGGACGCGCCTGTTCTGGACACTTCCCGGACGTGGAAGCCGTGAGGCTCACCCGCGCCGAGGGGGCGTCGGCGGGTCCTCCCTTTGGATGGCTGCGTACTTGTCCCGTGGGCGGGTCGGGCACATGTCGTCTTCTGCTCCTCCCCTGGGCACATCTGGCTCGTGGAAGAGGGGTCCGCGGGGCTCTGTTTCCGTCTTGGTCTTCAGTTCCTTGGGTGCCCGCCTCCAGGCCAGCCCTTCTGAAACGCGGGCTTTGCCCACAGCCGCACGCTTGTGTGGCCTTGGGCGGTGCCCATGCTCCCTCCCGCCCAGCCTCAGTTTCCTCCTCCGAAGGACGGGGCCTGGGGGTGTCCGGCCGCCCGGGGCTGGAGGACGGCGACCGCGTGAAATGCCCAGCCCAGCGCCTGGCGAGCGCTGGTGGCTGCTCGGTGACCGCCAGCCCCGCCCCCCGGCCCGTCACAGAGCAGACAGGCCTGGGCTCTGCCTGCGGGCCGGGTGCCGGGGCGCTGGCAAGGAGCAGCTGTTCGGTCTTCACTCCTAACACGTCCCCAGGGAGGAGGCTCTGGTGAGAAGCGGCACTTTTTCTAAGCTCTACACTAAAGAGGGATTATGAGCCATTTTGGGAATGGATTAAAGCAATTGCCCCTGGGATGAATCTTATTCTCGGTGACTTTTGCTTTCCCCTCTTCCTGGACGTCAAAGCTGAGCCTGGATGCTCTGTTGAAAAACACCTGAGCCGACGTTTATCCTGTTAGCCAGACAGCAGCCCGGACCCCGCAGGCGCGCAGGACCTCCGTGACCCGGCCGCGTGCCGCGAACTTGGACCCGGCTCGTCGGGCCTGTCGCTTTTCCTTGAGAGCAGCATCTCGCTGGCATGGACTCGCGCTGCCGCCGGCTCCCCACCCCACTCCCCGCCCCGTCCCAGCACCCGGGCTCCGCGGGCCTCCCCGCCGGCCTCGTCCCCCCGAGGTCTCCTGCGCCAGGAGCCCACCGGGTCACCTGTTCGGAAGATGCGTGGAGCAGCCACAGACTTCGTCCATCCTGGGAATTTAAGTTTCTGGAAACATCTCTTAAGGGACGTCCTGGCAGGCAAGTCACCCGAGAACACCCGGAGCTTGTATCCGTCGGTTCTGCTCTGTGGAGACGATGGGAATCCTGACACTTGCCGGTACTTTAAAGCCGGCGTGGCGCGCCCCGTGCCCCTTCGTGGCTTCCGCTGCTCTTCAGGGCGGTGAGCGGACTTGCGGTGATTTTGCTCACTGTGTATAGAAGAAGAAACTGAGGTCCACAGGCTAAGAATGATCACAGTGTTGACATTCTGGGGACAGTCTTCCTAAAAGCAACGATAGCACCGAACTGGATGAGGGACTTAGGACGTAGCGTGTGTGTGTGTGTGTGTGTGTGTGTGTGTGTGTGCGCCCCTCACCCCCCATTTGGAGCCTGGGTCTCCCGTCTACGGGTCCAGGACCATCTGACGTCCTGAGCCCTGCCTGGGAGTGAGGGCAGGGACGTCTCTGGGGTCCTGCTGTCCCCTCCGGGCGTCTCTCCTGGTCTGTGCCCCATCACGACCTCATTCATCACAGGACGGTGGCATGTGACGTGGAAGCCTCGTTAGCTGGGCTTCTAACCCAGGAGATATTGGCCCATTATATTTCCTGCTTTTGTAGATGCAGAGACTGAACAAAATTGAATCCCTGGGTAACCAGGAAATGTAATGAATGGGAACATAGCGTTTCACAGGGAGGCTGGTTAGAGCCTCGCTTTCACTGTAATGGTCTAACCGGAGACCCGCCGTGTGGCCCCCCGCCTGCGCGCAGGGGCCTGGGAGGAGCAGAGACGTCCAGACGTTCGTGAGCCCGGCCCTCCGTCCCGGCGGCTCCCGTGCGCTTGGGGGCAGAGTCCGGGCTGCCCGTGGCTCACGTGGTGAGAGCACATTTAGGCTTGGCAGCCAGGCATCTCCCAGGGCGTGGGTTTTTATGGGGGCTGTGGTGGGCACACGCACGTCGTGCTGGGTGGAGGGAGGAGCCTGGGGTCACACGGGCCTTCCACAGCTGGACCGCAGGCTGCCAGCGCCACTGAGTTATTGGATCCGTCACTGGGAGGTAGGAACCTCCTGAATGTCAAGTAGAAACAAAACAGCCAAACCCCCAGGAGCCTCAAAGGGCCACCTCAGCGGATATTTTTGTCTTGGGTGGATTCCAGACGGAAGACTTTCTACCGGCTTTGCCCAGGTGATGATGGGAGGCAGTAGGTTTCTGCTGGGGACCCCGGGTCGTGCTTCCGATGATGATGACGACGCTCTGGTGTCAGGGGCCCAGGAGCTGGATGTCCGGCACAGACCCCCCAGGAGGCCCCAGAGCAGCCAGCGCTGGGAACCAGAGTCCAGATGGGACCTTTCCCACTGCAAACGCCGGCTGTCCCCAGCGTCATTTCCAGGGAGGGGGTCGCATCTGTCTGGCGTACGTGGTGTCCCTTCTTCACGGGGGACGTGGGGGACATTGTGAACCCCAAGCAGTCCACCCCCCGGTCTCTGGGCCACGTCTACGGTGTGATACCATGTCCGGAACACGTCACCTGACACACCACAGGGGCTTCAGCGCGAGTAATTAAGGTCACTGATCAGTTAATCCTAAAATAGGGAGATTATCCAGATTATGCAGGGAGTTCAATGTGACCACACGTGCCCTTCAACCTAGAGACAAAAAGACAGATGGACGGGTGCAGGGGTGGGGGCAGAGAGACTGGGAACACAAGAAGGATGCGCTGTGTCTCCACGGGCGGAGGACCAGCCTCACGGAGATGAGGCCTTGGAGGGACCGGGCTCTGCTTCCCTGGGGTCCCCAGGAGGGGGTGCAGCCCAGCGGAGCCCTGATGTGAGTTGTGTGACCCGGAGCGGGGGGCCGGCCGTGCCCGCCGCTCCCTGACCCACAGGCTGAGCTGATGCCCGGGCGCCACTTTAAGCTGCTAAGACCGTGGCCTTCCGTTTCGTGGCCGTAGATTACTGCTACAAATAAATTACACGGTGAGATGCCCTCCTCATCCGGTTCTCTCCCCTCCTCCTGCCCCTCTGCTCCTCCCCCACCCCTGCACTTGACATTCCGGCTGTGGGGGGTCCAGGAGACCTCTTTGCCCTGTGGGCTGTGGACACACAGCGGTAGCCAGCATCCGTCCCGCAAGACGGGCTCGCTGCGGCCTGCCGTGTCCAGGCGGCCCGTTCGGGGGTGAGTTCTGGCTCAGCCCCACGCTTCGCCAACGCCTGAGAGAGTTCGCCACCCGCGTTTTGGACGCATGACTCCTCTTTCCTGCTCCAGGCCGGACCTTTATCAGAATACAGACCCCGGGGAGGGTAGGCAGGGGCAGAATGTGGAGATCTCTGTGGAACGTGCCCAACCACATTGTCCCCAGACAGGGCTGCCAGGTAAAGTGCAGGGTGCCCAGTAACTTCGGTTTATGCCTGCTTATTATCTAATCTCAGACACACAACAAATATTTTTTTGGTGTAAGTATGTCCCAACCACTGCATGGGATATTCTTATACTTAAAAAAAAAAAAAAAAGCTGTTGTTTCCCTGAAATGCAAATGTAACTGGGCATCCAGTACTTTTATTTGCTAAATCTGGCTGCTCTGTTCCCAGAGATTGCAAACCGACTTAGAGCCCAGGGCAGCGGACAGGGAGAGGGCACCAGAGACAGGATTCCGGGCAGCTTGGGGTGTTCGTGACCCCTCGGCTGCCTGATTTTATAAAGTTTTATTGGCACAGGGGCCATGCACACCCATTTCCATGTTGTCTGTGACAGCTTTTGCGCTGCAGAAGACGGACTGAGCGGTCGTGACCGAGACCCCAGCCAAGCCTGCAGAGCCTAAAGCACTTGCTCTCTGGGCCTTTCTGGAAGTCGTTGGCCCGTCCCTGCTGCAGTCAGGGGTTAACAGGAAGAGGACGTTTCTGGGGCCACTGAGGGAAGGACTCAGGTCAGACGCGAGGGGCAGCTTCTGCCCCGGCAGACCTGGCCTTCTGGGGCGGCGGGCAGGGGCTCTGGGGCCCCGCTCCTGGCGCTCTGCCTCCATGGGCGGCTTTCAGAGCTCCGTTCCGACGGCTCGGGCAGGGCAGGGAGCCGCCTCCACTCTCCTCTGCCTCCCCGCCTCCGTGTTTTGGGGTCTCTGGCAGAGAGTTCTGTGCAAACAAAAGCCTCGTTTCATCTATTTCTGTCGTGGTGCGTACTTCTGCGGTCCCTTCTCGGCGCTCAGCGTTTTCAGACACAGGTTGTGCGCAGGGCATGCATCACGGCGCCGTGCGGCCGCGAGAAGCTGGCTCGGGCGGCGGCTCACGCATCTTCCTGCGGGTGGGAGGGTGCTCTCCCTTCGCCGGGAGGCTCTGGGGTCAGAGCCTCGGGCTGGAGGGAGCGGACAGGGCCGCGCAGCCTGCACCCACCTCTCCTGGGCCACCGGCTCCGTCCCGAGGCCCCTCCGGGGCGAGTGCTGGGGGCTGTCCCCAGGGCTACCCTCACTCTGACCCCCTCTCCAGCGTCTGTGGCAGGGGCCCAGGACCACTCCACTTCTGACACCAGCTGCAGCACTTGGGGTGCCCCGTCGTTTGCCAGACGGGCTCACGGAACTCACAAAAGCCCTTGGACTCACAGTTAGGGTTTCTTACAGGAAATGGACACACGTTAGAATCAGTGAAGGGAGGAGATGCAGGAGTCCAGAAGGACCTAGGCTTCCGGACGCCCCCTCCCCATGGAGGCGGGACACCATGCTCTCCGGGGACAGTGTGTGACAGGGCGCACGGAGTGCTGCCCACCACTCACATGGACCGAGGGGCCTGCCCCGCCCCCCGGCTGACCTCCGTCTCAGCCCCTGGGGACCCAGAGCCCCACCGTCAGCCTCACAGCTAGGATGGTGGCCAAGGCCCCTGGGAAGACCCAGACGCTCTTCCCAACAGGACATCGAGGGGCCTGGAGACCCGTCCCAATCCGTTCGGGCGAAGGTTAAATTCTCTGCTACCGAACGTGCCTGACACCTGGGGCTGGGGTCTTGTATGGTTCATGAGAGACTCTTGAACACTGAGAACAAACTGAGGGCTGAAGAGGGAGGGGGAAGGGGAGGGGAGGTGAGGGTCATGGAGGGCACTGTGGGGAAGAGCACTGGGCGTTCTATGGAAACCAACTTGACAATAAACTATAAATAAAAAAAAAAATCCCACTCTTGATGGTGCCGTTGCCAAAGCCAGCGGAGCCCTGGCCCAACGGCCTTCTGGGCAGAAAAACGGGAGGGAGTAAAGAGACGCTTCTCCATCAGTCAGCGCGACATCCGGGCCACTTTTCCCACGGGGACCCAGACACGGGCACCGAGAGGGCGTCCGCCCGTGGCTGCCAGCTCCGGCGTCCTGGTGCTGGGACAGCCAGCCCTGCGGCCACCCCTTCTGGGGCCCTTGGACGCTCAGCGTGTTTCAGGAGAGGATGCTTTTCTAGCTCCTTCTGCAAGATCCGTGTGTTTGCCTCCTCGTTTCATTTTTGGTGCCTCTGTATTAGTCACGCTCCTTCAATTTCCTCATCTCCTATGCACTTGCTCGGTTTTTTTCTTCCTTTTTTTTTAACCAGTTCCAAAAAAAGATGATTTGTGAGAAGGCAGTAAAAACTGAGTTTATTTACAACAGATCCAAACTTTGGCCAAGGGTTCCAGAAGAGGCCCCTAGCTTCTGGAATGTGTCATCGTCACATGGAGTTGGGGTCCCACTGGCCGCGTTGGGCCCCGCGCCCTGCTGCCGTCCTCCTGGGCTCCCCGACGTCCACGTCTACACGGCCCCTCTCAGGCGTTAAAGCCGTTGCTGCCTGAGGGACCCTGTGAAGTCAGCTTTCGAACAACACGCACGGGAGGGAGAAGGAGGTGGTTCCGTGGGAAACCCAGCCCACAATGCACCGGGTGCGGATGTGGGGGCGGGAGCAGATGGGCTGCGGAGGGAGACCAGGGCTGTTGGGCCCACCGCCATCCAGCGTCCAAGCTCTGGGGCAAGCCGGCCCTCAAACTGGTCTTCTCTACCCGTGTCGGCACCGAGGGGGCAGCAAAAAATGGTAACGAGAGTTTTAGTCTCTAGATTATTGTTACTACATTTGCTATGAGTCGGCAAATAAGTGCAATGGTATTGGCTCCAGGAGTTAAAAAGAAATCCCACTGATGTGCTACTATCAATTGGCCGTGGGCAGAGGCCTGGCAGTCTCTGAGCCGTCGGGCGGAAGGGAGCACGGCCAAGAAGAGTTCAGCAGAGGAGCGCGCTCACGTCTGAGCTCCTCCCCGACCTGGCTTCCCCTGGCCCTTCCGTGGGGGTGCAGCTGTGGGGGGCTTGACCACCTCCGGGAAGCCGTGCGCTGGGGAGGCCCACAGGGGCAGGGCAGAAGATTACCGTGGGGATCCCAACCCATGGGCACCACTTGCCTTCTGTCCCTTGCAGAGATGACCAGGCAGGGCCAGTGTGCCACAAGGAGCCACGTGGAGAGAACATTCCGGAAGCAGGAATGACTCTATAGAGCGCTCTGTCGCTCAGTGTTTTTCCTTGGCTCCTTTGTTCTCACCCTGCAGGGCTCTGCTCCAACGTGCGCCCTGGCCATCTTACCTCAGGTGCCTCCATCACCCACCTCGTTGTTTGAAAGGCATTTGGGTCCAACTAAAATGGTGATGTTGACTCTCCGGGTGCTTCCACTGGGACGGGTGGTGCAGGAGAGGGGGGGCTCCCCGCGGGCCCCGGCGCCCGGCACAGACACGGCACGTCCCGGTGCGCACCTAGACGGTGTTCGCTGGCCCCGTGGATGGACGGAGCGTGTGGACGCGTCATGTTGGAGCCGTTGGCTCTTCCAGGAGGAGGGGTGGTTGGGGAGAGTCAGGAGGACCTGAAGGCCGGGGGAACTGAGGTCAGGGCAGGGCGGCTGCCCAGGGCTGCGCACGGGTCTCCGTGCGGCCGTGACGTGAGCCACCTGCGGTGCTGCGAGCTCCCCGCCAGGTGAGGGGTGCGGGCCCTCGGGGTGAGTGACGGGGGGGGGGACGGCAGGGATGTTGCAGAGGGGACAGCCTGGCAGACGGCCAGGGCGGGATGTGACCTTGCGCAGCCGGCTCATGGGGCTCCCGACGCCGCGTCCTCTGACCTCGCACACCCTGCTTCCACTAATAGAGAGACTCCCTGGGTGTGCGGCCGGCCCCCCCGCGCATGCTGCTAAGATTAATTGCTTTTATTTGTAGTAAATGAGCTGTTCGGGTAGAGGAGGGCCTCACCGGCCCGGCCCGCGGCCTCGCCCTCCTCTTCCCACGGGGAGCTCACCCTCCCTTGGCCTGCTCTGCGGGGCCAAGCAGAAGACAGAGAGGGGATGACGGAGGGAAGGAAGGACTTACAGGAAAAAAAAAACCAACTGACGTCGGAAACCAGAGTGTGCCTTTCGGCGGGTGTGAAGCCACGGCTTGCGGGAGAAAGTCTTTTAAAGTCGATCAGCTGACGTTCACACGGGCGGGAGAGTCGCTTCTCAGAAAGGCCCCGAGTGAAAATGCCGTGAAGTTCAGAACAAAATGTGAGCGTGCGTTCCCGGCAGGGACACATATCCCGCCGGGGAGGAAAACGGGGCACCCCTCTCCTGTGCCCGTCGCAGTCCCGGAGCGGATCTCCGTTCACACCGGAGGCCAGTTCATTCATTTTGAGAAGAACCGTAAATGTACAGATGTGTTTATACGTAAAGGGAACAGAAAACACAAATACACTTAAGTATCACGCGGACCGGAGCACACGTTACTCGCGCCGGCTGTGCTTTCTCTCCCTGTCCGTGGCTCCCTGACATGCGTCAGCCCGGCTGGCAGGCCGGTGTGGGTCCAGGAGACTAAGGAGGGACAGCCCTGCCAGCAATGTGACTGGGTGTCCCTTTGTCCAGTGCCAGGAGCCGCACCGATCACTCACTCCCTGACGAATCTTCCCTGTTGCCTGAAATCCGTGGGATTCTGAGGGGTCTGGTAGAGGAAGCGCGTTGCTCTGAATCACTTAGAAAGGTGTTCGTGCAGAACGTGTGGATCACAGGCGTCTGTAAATCTGGCCCAGGACTGCGCCCCGCAGGGCCGGCCCGTCTCCGAAGACAAGCAGCGTTTGTATCAGTTAGTGATGGAGCGAGCGCTGTGTAACAATTTGCCACAAGCTCGGTGCCCTAAACCAGCACATTTACTACCTCCCTCCTGTGGGTGGGGTGCCGGGCCAGACTTGGCTGCTTCGTGCCCACAAGGCTGCAGTCAGCATGTCGGCAGGGTCTGGGGTCTCATCTGAAGCTGGATGGGGGCGGGGGTCCCGGCAGCACACGGGTCCTGGACGGCTGCCGGCTGAGACTCTGCTTCTTGCTGGCCGTCGGCTGCCAGCCCTGTGGTCTGCCCCACGTGGTGGCTCACGACGCGGCAGCCCCTTCCCCAGATCAGCGAGCGGGCGAGCCCCCAGCAGGACGGGATGCTGCGATCTTATGTGACGTTATTTCCAAAGGGACATCGCCACCGTAGCTGCTTCTGGTTGGTTTAAGTGGTCCCGTCGCCCTCACACTCGGGAGTGGATTATCGAAGGTATGACCACGGAGAGGCAGGGACCACGGGACAACGATCTGCTTGGCCGGTTGTACCGCCACTGCCTGGGGTTTTCCCAACAACCACTGGCACTGATGGACGCCGGGGCCCCAGGCTGGGGCACCTGCCTCGAGGCGTCTCGTCCTCAGATCAGTCTGGTGGCCCTGCCGTTGTCCCCACTCGACAGCTGGGGACACCAGTTCGCACACAGGTCTGGGGACTCAGCCAAGGCCACGCCGCGAGTGTCTGAGACACGCAGTCAGGGGTGCGGACCTGATCCGTTTCAGTCCTCAGACCAGGGCCAAGCTGCAAGCTGGGACCGGGGTTCCAGGAGATGGTGCTGGGCCCAGCGCCCCCCAATCTTAGACATACCTCTCTGTTTCAAACGCCCTGCCTCCCCGGTGCGCCCCGTCCTGCCTCCTGGCCTGGGCTTCCCTCGAGAGCTCTTGTCACCCTTGACCAACGGTGCGTGTAACCTGGTTGTGTCTTACCCGGCCCCTCTCCCAGGGCGTCAGCTCCATTAGGGCAGCACGTTGTATCTTGTGTCCCCAGAGCCTGGACAGAGACCCCCAAATACTCAAAGAATGGGGGCCACCTGGGTGGCTCCGTAGGTTAAGCACCTGACTCTGGATTTCGGCTCAGGTCATGATCTTGCAGTTCGTGGGTTCAAGCCCTGCATGGGGCTCTGCACTGAAAGTGTGGAACTGCGTGGGGTTTCCTCTTTCTCTCTCTTTCTGCTCCTTCCCTTCTTGCCCTCTCTCTCCCCCTCTATCTAAGTAAATAAATACACTTAAAAATATTCAGTCAGTGAACAAGTGATCTTCGTGTCTTGGACTCTTTGGTAAGGGCCTCCGGTCAGAAGCGCCCTGGCTGATTAGTGTCCTGGGTCTGCTGTAGCAAAATCCCACAGGCTGGGGGCTTACCATGACGGGAATTTGTCCCCTCACAGTCTTGGAGGCCAGAGGTCAAAGACCAAGGTGTCAGCAGGACTGAGCTCCTTCCTGAGGCTCCAGGGAGAGTCCGTCCTTGAGTGTTCTAGTTTCTGGTGGCTGGTGGCCATGGTGGGCTTGAGGCTGCGTGCCTCCACCGTCTGGCTCTGTCTCACAGGGCCTTCCTCCATCTGTGTGCGCCCGTGTGTCCTCTGTCCTTATGAAGATGCCGGTGTGTCGGTACAGGCTGTCCAGAGGAGCAGAACGGTAGATGTGTGTATATGTGCACGTGTGTGTGCACACAGCTGTGTGTGCCTGTGTGTATATCCGTGAGCAAACATAGATTCATTGTAAGGAATTGGACCTCGTGATGCTGGAGGCTGAGAAGTCCCCAGATCTTCAGTCGGCGAGCTGCCGGCGCGGGACAGCAGATGGTGGACGTTCCCTCCCGAAAGCCAGCAGGTTCGAGACCCAAAGAAGAGCTGATGTTTCAGGTCGAGTCCAAAGGCAGGAGGAGACTGTTGTCCCAGCTCAGAGCAGTCAGAGTTCCCTCTCACTCAGCTCTTTTGTTCGGTTCAGATCTGCAACTGATTAGGTGAGGCCCACCCACATGCGGGAGGGTGCTCTGCTTTCGTGCGGAGTTCAAGGTCAGTGCCATCCAGAAACAGCCCACAGACACCTTCAGGATGGCCTTGACCAAGCATCTGGGCCCCCTTGGTCCACTCTAGCTGACACATGAAATTAGCCATCACACCAGTCATTGGATTAAGGGTCTTCCATAATCCAGTATGGCCCTGTCTTAACTGATGACATCTTTGAAGACTCAGTTTTCAAATCAGGTCCCCTTCCGAGGCTCCAGGCAGACAGTAACTTGGGGTACACCGTCCTTGCACTCCGTCTTCCTACAGAAGCCAAAGGCTGGGAGGGAGTTGGGCTGTAGGTCCCCCAGACTATGCCTTCCTCCCTCCCAGATGCCCGCCTCAGTAGACGCTTGCAAATGAATGAGTGACACGGGATTGCCCGGGGGCCACCTGGCTGGCCCCCATCTCTGGCCACATCCAGGCCCCTGCGGTCCCTTTTGCTCCCTTGCAAAGCCACCTCGAGTCCGGAGCTAACGCCAGGCAGAGATGACCGTCTGGCGACGAGAATTACCGCTGTTTTCAGGTGCACCGGAGTTTTTATGTCAGGCGTGTAAAACGCGTCTCCCTCCCAGCGGGCGGGGAGGCTTGGCGCACCCTCGCTGCTTAGGGGCTTTGGTTCTGGCACAGGCATCTTCCTAGAGGTGTTTTTATGTGGACTTTTGGCTGAAGGAGAGTAGAAATAGAACATTTCTCTGCAGGATTACAGTTTAGTGTCTTATAACCTATAGGATATATGAGCTAAATAATAGGTTTTTGACATGAGGATGCAAGCGGATTTGGAAATATTGCAAAGATAAACTTCTGAGCAAGTTGTGTTTGAAATGGAGTGTTTTCCAGCACCCATTATTGGCTGAAAATCCTGAGGGAAGAGTTAAATAAATCAAAGAGACAGGTGCAGGTTTCAGATTAAACAGCCAAACTCATACAAAATCCCTTTGTCTAGACTGGACAAACATCAAGTGTTATTTCAGACGGTTTGATGAAATGCCCCACTGTTAACCTGCGGCCTGCTAAATGCCCACAGTGTTTGGTGGGGCCCTTTGGAAGCCCGTGTTTTCAGCAGCACGGACAGTGTGCAAAATTGTCACAGACTGCGGCAGAGAGGGGTGGCAACTGGGCCACACTGTCAGCGTCCCTGTCCGCGAGACACAGGCCACACCCTGCCCCTGGGCAGGCCTCCGGGGAGACCCACAGGCAGGCGGGCTGGTGCTGGGGAATGGCTGGAGTCCAGAGTCTGGAGTCTGGCCGGAGGCTTGGGCGGGTTCTGTCTATTCTGGGCCTTTTTGGTCCCCTCCCCAGAGAAGCCCAGCTGGGGCGGAGGGGACAAGCCCAGAGGTGGCCCCTGGGGCAGAGGGGTCCCCTTCTCTTCCTCCTGACGATGCCCTGTGCTCCGTCACCGTCACCATATCAGAGAAACAAGCCTCCTGGGGTGCCTGGGGGGCTCGGTCGTTTAATTGTCCAACTATGGCTCAGGTCATGATCTTGCAGTCTGTGAGTTCGAGCCCCGCATCAGGCTCTGTGCTGACAGCTTGGAGCCTGGGATCTGCTTCTGATCCTATGTGTCCCTCTCTCTCTGCCCCTCCCCTGCTGGCGCTCAGTCTCTCTCTCAAAAAAATAAACATTAAAAAAAAACAAGAAATGGTGCCTCCTGAATTGGGGCCCCCAGTCCATATCCCACAGGGAAGAGGCAGCATGTGCAGGAAGGCCGTGTGCCCGGGGTCTCAGGGACCGCATGGGGAGCGCGGGTCGGTTCTGTGACCCTGGACAGTCCGTCAGTTTCTCTGCCTCGGTCTCCCCATCTCAAAGGCCCGCGGGTTCCAGTGCTCTGTGCGTGCTGGACACGTGCCGTGGCCAACCCTCAGCACCCCGTGATGATCCCCATTTCACAGATGAGGAAACTGAGACAGCGGAGGGCCAGTAGGCTCCTAAGGCCACACAGCTGGGAGGGGTCAGGGCCAGGATTCGTCTCGGGAGTCTGGCCTGGAGCCCCTTGATAATGCCACGGTCCCTTGGAGGCCATGGGGCACGGAGGGCTGTGATGCTCAGGGTCCTGGCTGACGTCCCTTGCTCAAGAACCCCCAGGGAAGCCCTTTCCCCTGTGGCTGCCTCCCTCCAACCCACAGGGCCACGCCCACTCAGGGCCACGGCCATCGGGGCCACGCCCACCGGGGGCCTCCTCCTCCACTCTCCAGCCTGAGACCGGATCAGCCCTCTCAGGCCACCCCACGTCCTGACCTCCCCGGAATTCCGAATTCCCGGGCCCCTTCCAAGCTCACACACCCACGTGGCTCTGTGGCGCCTCCTAGAGTCCGCCCGTTCTGTGCGGATTGAAACCCAGGACGGCCCTGCCTGCACGCTTCCTGCAGCCCCAGCCCCAGCGCCCAGAGAGAGCTGAGCCCTTGGTGGGGTTCTGGAGGTGGCTGTGGCGAGGACGGTGAGGGCAGTGAGGCCGACGGGAGTTCTGCACGGAGTACGGCGGTGTGCACGGCAGGCCCCGTGTGGTCCGGTCCCCGCGCCCGCTGCCTCGGCTGCCAGAGCCCCAGCTCTGAATAACGGTGTGTCAGACGAAGGCCTGGATCCGGACCCTGCTGTGTGGCCTTGGGTGATAGTTCACCCTCTCTGTGCCCCATCAAGCGCCTCCAGCGTGTCCCGAGACAAGGTCAGTGAAGTTCAGCCGAGGGCCCCACTGGGCCTCCGAGCTCAGAGCCCGAGTCCTGCAACGCTTGTGAAATGCAGGTTCCTGGGCTCAGCAGGTCTGGGCGGGGTCCCAGAACTGCCATTCTTCCTGGCCTGCAGGTAGGGATGCTGGTGCCGCTGGCCCGGGACCCCCTCCAGAACCTCTGAGCCCATCCCTCTCCCGGGACCGGCATGTGTGCCAAAGCAAGCGAGACTTCCTAGACTTAGGACAGCAAAGAGATGTAGGACATGCCCTTTCCCTGCTCCTGTCCTGGACACCCCCCGCCCCCGCCCCCGCCCCCGCATTCTGGCCCAGACGCTGGCCTTGGACCTGGGAGAGGCTCCATGAGTCACCTGGCTGATGTGGCGTTGCACGCTCTTCCTCCGCTGGTTCCACGGCCGTGGGAGGACCCCGTGTGCCCGTTCCGGAATGGGTGCAGGGTCTGCGGTGGGAAGGAAGGGCTGTCCCTGCCCACAGAAGGGCCCAGGGATGGAGCCCAGGCGGCAGCAGCATGAGAAGGGTCAAGAGAGTTTGATGTGTAGGAGCAGGGGTGGGAGGCAGGGAGGCAGGGGTGGAAGGCAGCGGGGTAGGGCGGGAGGCAGACAGGCAGGGACCAGAGACCAGAAGGAGAGGAAGGGGTAGAGGGAGGCTGGCAGGGGGAAGGCCTGGCAGCGGGGACGGTCCAAAGAAGGCCAGGGGGGTGGGGCAGGGGGCAGGGCCCTGGGGGCTGCCAGGGCTGGGTCTGGCGGGTCCACTCCAGTGATTTAATTTCCTGCGGTCTGCAGAGCTCCAGGTTCAAAAGATGCGGCTGCGCTGTGCCTGCGCGGGGCAGGGGCCGCCCCCCCAGCTGTTTAGGGGCAGCTGTTAAGGAGCGGATAATTTTCCTCTGTGGAAACCGTCCTCCATTCCGTTTTCTCTCGGCTCGGCACGTCATGCAGGCTTAAGAGTTCACAGGGAAGCCAGGGAGGAGGAGGCCGGGAGGCCTCCCTGGAGCCTCGGGCGGGGGGCTGCGCGCTGCCTTTATGAGGGCCTGCCTTCCCCGCCATCAGCTTCATGAGCTGTAGGAGGGGAGTTCGGAGAGCGAGGCCCGGGGCTCCTGGCCTGCCAGGCTGCCTGCTGGGAGGACAGGGTGGGGATGGAGGGGTGAGCGGCCAGGGAGGGGGGAGGGGAAGGGATGGAGAAGACCAGCCTGGGAGGGGGGAGGGGAGGGGAGAAACTTGAGCAAATTCTCAGCTCCTCCTCATCCCCGGGCGCTCTTTCTCTCCTGCTTCTTAGACGTTCTAAATCCATCGCCTTTCCTAGGCAGAGTCCTGGGGCGAGATGTTTGCACGCACCCCAGGCTCGTCACTTGCTCCTAAACATGGCTACGTGCTAACCGTTAGAGACAGACACGCATCTCCCCATTTCACAGGTGGGAATGCGGAGGCAGGGGCCAGTGTCTTGCCCAAGGGCAGCTGGTAAAGAGGAGCCGGTGCAGTGACCGAAAGGAGGCAGGATCAGGCCCCCCGGCCTCCAGGGCCTCGGAGAACAGAGTCAGACCTGGTCCCAGACTCTGTCTTCCGGCTTTGTGGCCTTAAGTCCCCGTGGCAGGAGGAGGAAAAGACAGAAGGACAGAGCCAGCCTCTTGCTGCCGGGCCTTCCCTTTCTCACAGGGCTCTTCTGGGGGCCGTGATAATGGCCTGGAGCCCCGTCCGTCCAGCCCCGTCCTGGCCTCGGACAGCCGGCCTCCCCGGCCCCCCGGCGCACGTCAGTGGGATTGTGTCCGGACCCGGGAGCTGTGAAATGCTCCAGGCCCATAAATCATGAAAAACAAGGACATAACCTTGGTTCTTTCTGCACCATCAATACATTACCTAATTCAATCATAAAATGGAAGAGCAGCTCCATTTGTATAATTCCGTATGAAAAATCAGCAGATCTTTGCATTTTAAGTGCTGCCCGCACAGCCTCTCCGCGGGACGAGCGAGCCTTCCTTTGATGGAACAAGTGTCAAGCAGGAAGGGTATAAACAGGCTCCCGTGTCACTACCTTCCGCGAGGATGCTTATTTAGGGGATCTTTTAATGCCTCGCTGCGATGGTTTATTTGCAAATGGTCTGCAAGCTGCTAACAATTTGTATATCACAATTTGTGGGAGCCTGGCGGCAGCCACCGTCCCCACTAATAACAGAGACAGATCGCCAAATGCAGCATCTCTGTCTTCAAGCCACTGCTGGCAGGAGCTCGTTCCCGGGACCAGAGCTCTAGACCCCTTGCCAGGCAGGGGACAGGCAGGCTCACCGAAGCCGTCTTCGCCTGCACCATGGGCGCCCCCCCTCCGCCCCCTTGGTGCCTGCCCAACCACAGGGGCTGGTACTGCTGGCGGCCTTTGATCAGCCATCTGGTCAACCTGAGGCCACAGGCTGAAGGTCTGTTTGCTTTGCTTGGTTCTTGCAGCCTCTGCCAGCTTGGGGACGGCAGGACGTGTCAGGTGACAGACAGAGGGACCCAGGCAGCCCTGGAAATGTGCACCAGATTTGGCAGGACCCATTCCTTTACGGATGGCCTTCTGTTTCCCCTGGGAAAACCCAGACCCCAGGACCTTTGCTTCTTCTCTGGGGTCCTCCCCCACAAAGCAGATGCCGGGCATCTGATGCTTACCCTGCTGCCGAGCTGCTGAAATGATCTAACCCCACCTCCCTCCATCCTCACCGCCTGTCGGGCTGTCTCCACTCCGTGGCCCCGAATCCAATGATCAGCGCGGCGTGCATTTTCTGGGGCTGCGGAAGCAAAACGCCATGGACTGTGGGGCTCAGAGCAAGTACGTATCCTGTCCCAGCTCTGAAGGCTGGAAGACCGGAATCAAGGTGATGGCAAGGTCGTGCATCCTCCCGAAGACCCAGGGGACGCTGCTGCCTTGTCTCCAGCTCCCCGTGGCTCCGGGGGGCTCTGGTGTCCCTTGGCTTGTGGCCACATCCCTCCAGTCTCTGCTGCCACCTTCACACGGTCTGATAATCACTTCACTTCCTTTGCGTTCTTCTGTAAGACACCTGTCACTGGATCCAGGGCCCACCTGTGTTAGTCCAGGATAATCTCATCTCGAGATCTTTAACTTCATCACATCTGCAAAGACCCTTTTTCCAAATAAGGGCACGTTCTCAGGTTGGAGGGGTTAGGACGTGGGTGTCTCTTTCCGGGGGCTGCCTTTCAACCCACTGTAGCACCGTTGTCACTTAGAGCGCCCACTGTGTCCCTTGGCCTGCCCCTCCCGAAATCCTCTCTGTCTCCGCACGTGCACCAGAAGCTGTGCGGCGCAGCGGTGGGGTGAGCGGCCGTCAGAGTCCAGATTCCTGTCGTGACCTCCCGTCTCCCTGCCCCTCAGCAGAGGTGGCTTCAAGTTTTGTTTCTTCCCCGAGAGTTCGGGGAATTTGTGGATCACAGATATAGTCCCTTTGTGTCCCCAGAACAGCCCTGTCTCCAAGAGCGGGCCCCACACACTTAGCCGGCGTCGGTAAGCACCCTGGTCCTCCCTTCAGACCCTTCGCTTGGAACCTTCCTCCTTAAAGGTTGCTGAGTGCCAGTCTCTCTCTCTTCTCTCTTTTTTTACAGAATGTATTCAACAAAATAGCAAGTGTTTAATTTCTAAAACTCACCAGAGTGAGAATATAGCACTGAGCGCTTGAGAACCTCATGCAGTCCACCGTGGGCACTCACCGGAGAGCAGAATCCTGGCGGGAAGCTTTTGAGGGAAACCATGGATCATTTTTGCAATCTCCCATAATTATCTATTGTCTCAGCTGAAATTCGGAGTTAGCTTTCTCTTTAGTAAAGCACGGAAGACTCTAGAAACTCTGGCACACCTTCAGTCGACTTTACAACACTGATTCAGCCCAGGTACGCCGTGCCTGGTGTGAGGGCAGCCCCAGGCGGCAGCAGCCTGGTGGACCGCCCGGGGTGGGGGCTGGAACCCCTGGGCTTCTCATGCTAGACCCTCTCCTCATGGTCATAGCTTCCTCTTTGATTGGAAATAACAGACCTAAATAGCATCTTTCTTGCATTTATCATGGTGGTGGGTGAGGGTTAAATATTGCCAAGCTAGGCAAAGAACAGATGAATAGTGGCAGTTTCTGCCCTCTGTAACTAGGGTTTCTTTAAGAAAAAAGAACATTCACATGTGGAATAGACCATTCAGCCACACTGTTAAATCTGAACTGAATTATATGATGAACACGGCCATCATTCAGAGAGAGAAGACCACCCACAACCAAGGGAGTCAGTGCAGAGGGTGAATGCCGTGTGACATCCTGTGAGAGAGAAGAAGCTCTGGTGCCTGCAATCCATGCATCCATCCGTCCATCTGTCCATCCATCCATCCATCCATCTAGTCATGCATTTGTCCATCCGTCCAACCATCTGCCCACGCATCTGTCCATCCATCCATCCATCTATCCATCCATCCATCCATCCATCCATCTATTCATCCATCCATCCATCCATCCATCCATCCATCCATCCATTTATCCATGCATTTGTCCGTCCATCCATCCATCCATCCATCCATCCATCCATCCATCTATCCATGCATTTGTCCATCCATCCATCCATCCATCCATCCATCCATCCATCCATGCACACATCTGTCCATTCACTCATCAATCCATTCCTCCATCTGTTTAAGTGGTCTGTCCATCTGTTTGTATAACCACCCATCTGTCCTCTGTATATCCAGTCAGCCAACTATCCATCCCTCCATCCATCCATGTATCCCTTCATCACCCATTCATTTATCCGTCTATCCATTCATCTGAACTCATTCATTCATTCATGTATCCATCCATCCATTGGCACTTGTGAGGCACCTCTGTGTGTGGGTATTGGGTGAGGTGCTGGAGAGGTCAACAGAACAGAGACCCAGAGCCATACAGGCCGTCAGCTCAGGGAAGGATTGCAGCTCTGAGTGGCCGCCAATGAGGGGCTGTACCCGTTAGAATGTTTTTCTGGGGCCTAGCCTTTTCTAGGGTGACAGACGGGCATTCAGAGAAAGGGACCTTAGTGTCAAGGCCAGGGGAGGCAAGAGTGGGTGGTGAAGACCAGCAGAAGGATGGAGGCTGGCCTCTGCTGTCTGCAGCTGGAGAGGCGGCCACAGTTTGGCCGTGTGAGCCCCATGCTGTGGGTTAGGAGTGGATGGTGTGTGGCCCAGGGTATTGGCTGAGCCGTGGCGAGAGTGGACATGGACTCAGACTCACCATGAAGTGTGCACGCTGGGAGGAGGCTGGCCTGGCTGAAACGTGGCACCCCCGTTTACCTGAGCGCCCCCAGTCCCCGAGGAGATGCTGTCCCTCCACCAGCTGGTGCAGCCACAGGGATGTCTGAGCTGCCCAGGGTCTTGGTCCGAACCTTCCTGACTTCCTGGCATGGACTTGTCTCTCTCCTCACCTCGAGGCCAGTGGGCGCGTCTTCCTCCAGAGCCTGGGACCGATCCCGCTGGAGCAGGCCTAGTAATGCATGTGTGCTAGCGGATTGGCAGACTGACCCCAAAGAGCAGAGAGAAAGGGAAAGGGGAGAAGGACGGGGAGGGAGGGAGACAGAGACCGAGAGGGACAGAGAGGAACGTTCTGGCCTGAAACACAGCACGTGAGGGATTTAAATACCCTGGTCGACGTGCAAACACAGACTTATTTAGTGAAAACACTCAAGGTGTAGCTTCTCATTTAGAAACAAACAAGTGATTAACTTGAAAATAGAATTCTGAAAACAAAGGCCTGGATTGGACGTTGGCTGTCATTACTCCTCTCGCTGCGGAGATTACCCGCAGGCTGGACGCACATCCGCTGAGCTCCACCCCCCCCCCCCACCCCGAGAGCCTCCCTCCACCCACAGACGGGGCCCGGGCTGGGTGCTCAGGCCCCAGGAGGCCTGAGAGGCGTCCTGGCCGCCGCGGGCAGGTGAGGGTCCCCTCCCCAGACGTCTCCACGCGCAGGGGGGCAAGGGCTGTGGTCCGGACACTCTTCGTTTTCCATGGAGTGTTCCTGAGACCACGTAGAGGCAGCAGGGCGTCCAGCACAGCTCCTGGCCAGTGAGGGGAGCAAGAAACACACCGACGTCCTTCTGCCCCCAGACGGGGTTCAGAATCAGTTACCGAGAGCTCAGAACAGGCCCTGGTAGAAACTCAACGGACGAAGGTGGTTAACTGGTCTTCCCTCGCCAGAGGGTTGCGATCAGCAGCTGGACAGCAGTTGGTTACCCCAAGTATCTGTTTTCTCATCTGATGGTGAGCAGTGGAGTCTGGCAGAGCCCACCGGGGGGCCCGGGGGCCACGGAGCCAGAGCGGGGGATGGAGGGGCCCTCCAGTGCCCCTGACTCGGGGCTGGACTCTGGCGGACACCCGGCACTCCCTCCCCCGCCCCTAGATTTCCCGCTGGAAGTGGTGGCCTCGGAAGGTGGGAAGAGGTGGGGACCGGGGTGGCCCCTGAGCCCCAAGGCTTGGTTTCAGCTCCTTCCTGTGGGGGGATCCCCGGCAAGTCGCGGGGCTCCTGGCCTCGGCTCCCCCGCGCGCAAAGCACACTTGGGCTCCAGCACCCAGAGGGGAGAGGAGTGCGTTCCGCACTGTAGGGCTTGGTGCTCTCTGGGCCGGCTGGGGACAGGGTGTGGCTGGAGGGGGCACACCTGCCCAGGGGCGGAAGCTCCGGGAGGGGGCGAGGGGGGCAGAGGGCTGCTCCTTCTTTGCTTCCATGAGAAGGGGCACACCCGCCCTGCCCGCCCCGGGCAGCACCCGATTCCACCACTGCCCCAGTGGTAGCACCGACCCAGCCCCTGTGCGGCCCCAGCAAGTCAACGGATGTGTGTCCTTCTCTCTGACAGAGACGAAGAAACCTCGGCCCCTTCCTGGAGAGGCGTGGAGTCAAGGGTGGGGCCTCACCCATGCCCTTTCCAGAAAATGTCCCAGCGTCCCCCGGGGCGGGCTGCCCGCTACGCTGCAGGGCCCCCAGTCTGCGGTGCTGGGCGCACGACCTCCCGTTTGAAGGATGGGGGCCGGTGGGGCCACACTGGGCAGTGTCCCGGCAGCGTGGGCTCGTCCCTGTGGGTCCCTGACTCGGGAGCTGGCCCTGGAGCCCCGAAGAGGCCCACGACAGAGGGGACGTCACTGTTTCCGTCCACGCCTCGGGGCCTGCTGGGCGCTGGGTGCTGTTCTGGTCTGAGAGGGTCGGGCTCCTTCCTGTGTCTTGGGCACCTGCAGGAGGCCGGGTCCCAGGTTGGCGTTAACCTCATTTAATCCCCTCCGACAAGTGTTTTAGACC